>PVKE010029870.1:0-19966 GCA_004027555.1 Craseonycteris thonglongyai | reverse complement strand
GGAAGGGGAACTGATACTGAGTGATGGGCACATAATACGATGCATGAATGATGTGAGGTGGACTTGTACATCTGTAAACTGTCTAATTGTTACCAACCAATGTAACCTCATCAAATTTAACAATAAATTAAAAAAAAAAGAAAAAAAAATTTTTTAAATAAAAAAATAAATAAATAAAAAAATAAACTTTCAAGGTTGTCCCTAAGATTCATCACTAAGATTGTTTCAAATTTAAGCAAACGTAGCAACCTCAAGATCATAATTATACGTATATAAACTTATGTCATATGTCACATGAAAACTGAACTAGATAATCTTATGCAAAAATTTAATTTGTGCAATTATTATTTTAATCATTCAGATCAAAATTTAATTAAAGTCTCCATAAACAGCCAGATGAAAAAACTGCAGTTCCGAAGTAAGAAATCTGAAGAAACAGAAATAAGAATCAAAGTTCAATCAGGTGCATATGTTGTGAATTAGAAAAAAAATGAGTTAATGTGAATATATTATAATCAGGTCTATCCTTGGAATTAAATAAACAAACAGCATAAATAAAACAAATTTTAAAATAGCATAATGGAAATAAAAATTATCAGTGATACAAACCATTTTTCTGTTGAGCTTTGTCATTATGTCTCGTGCAAGTGTAAAAAACGCCTAAAGGTAAACCAAAAATTTCATTATTATATATTTCTAAATTATTTTAAAATAGAAATGTAGACTGTTTTCATTATTTCATTATAAAATATAAATATTTAAAGTTTTTAATTAAGAAAAGAGCAAAACTGTAATCATATATACATATGAATATTATCTTATTTTTCAATTGTATCATAAACATTTCCCTTTCTTTGTTAACAAACTGTCATTCATTCACCAAGTACTCCCTGCACCTACTATCTGGCACCAGTTCCTAATGTGACACTTGGTGAGTTCTGGGTCGCTTCCTCAGTACCAAGAGCACTTGGGAGCAGAGGATCTGTCTGGGCCACCCCTGTACGCCCAAAGCGGGACACAGGGCCTAGTCTAGGAAATGTGGAATTTAGTTTAGTACAAAAAATCTCTGCCCTTTTTATTTCCAATGTCCTCTCTTTCAAATTGCTCTCATTCTTATACCTGAGAATATCAATAGTCCATGTCTAAACCTTCCAAAATCCTGACATGTCCTACAGCTCAGATAAATCCTTCACTGTGGAAATCAGGTCAAATGTAAACAGGGCAGATCTGATCAACCTGAGTGACATTTTATGTTTAGTGGCCCTTGACCCAAACCAAACATTTTTTAAACCTATCATCCCTACTTTGTTTCTATAGAGCCAAGATGCTTAAAGCTTCTTCAATTGTCTCCATGCTAAACCCACTGGTATATCAGGTCAGTCTCTTTGTTCCCAACCACATCTGATGCCCAAAAAATGTTTAGCAAAAGGATTATTTCCAATGAAATCAAACAGAAACAATATAATAACTACTACGGTATTCTTACTTTCAGTGTCTTGTCACACTGGTCATCTATGAGTCTAAGTTTCTAAATAAGGCCATACAGGGGAAGCTGGGATGGCTCAGCAAGTTAAGTGCTCGCTTTGCAGCCCCGGGGACCCATGATAAAATCCTGGCCCTGGCTCATGCAGACCCATATGCTGAAATGGGGTGTGCTTCCCATGTGGGAGCCCCCCAGCCCAGTTCCTATTCTGTGATGCCGCCACCCACCTGTATAGAACAAAACCATGTTAAAAACTGATGATGTACAACTATGGAGACTACTCTAGGCCCTCCTCCCCCTTCTCTCTGTCTCTGTCAAAAACAATAAAATAAAGCTTTAAATAAGCCCATCCCAGTTTTTATGAGGCTAACCATGCTAAGTTAAAGCTCAAGGAAAACTGCTAACTTCTGTAGGATATTGGGCCAGAGTAAGCAGCTCAGACAGCTCTTAGCTCTGTATTTCCATAGCTCAATGCTGTCTCTAAGCCACAGGTGTGATCAGGGTACAGGTACTAACAGGGACTTAGGCCAACTCCATTAAGCAAGGTTACCAAATTCATTCTGTGGGTGTAATCCCATGTGGGCCATCTCAGTGAGCAAGCTTTCCTCCTGTCTCCACAATTAAAGCTGACTTAAGAGACTCCCCACTCTCTGATAGAAGGAAACCCTTTTGTGGTAAGCAGAAGGAAGCATTTTTCTGCTTATCTATGCTTGTATAAATAAATTAGTAGACACTTCCTGTCTCCTAACACTCATTAGCAAACCTGAAAAAATAAGTTTTAGTTATTCAAGACGAATAAAAAGGTCCAATAAAGTGTCCTTTAGCTGGTAAAGTTATTTAAATCTTAATTTTTAGCCATAATGATATGGTAAACAGTGAGCAGCCTAAGAAATTAAATGTTTATGAAACTATCCATATTATTAAGTGAATAACACTTATTAATTAACACATATTACATGTATTATTTTAATGGTCTTTTAAAGATGCTTTTAAAAAGAAAATATTAATAATTCTGACACTGGTAAGAAAAACCTATTCTTAAAAGACTTTAGATGATTTGGTTTTCTTTAACAGTTAACTTACTGAAAATTTATTAAACCAGTAAATGCTACTGGGTTACAATATATCTTGTTTAATCTACTTAGTGCACACTAAGGGAATCTGTTCAATGAGCTAATAGTTTAATTTTCTCTTGAGAGAGTACAGACATGAAAGTAATTAAGAGTATCTTGCTACAGGCTACTACAGGATGACATGAACGATGATAAATGAGCAGAAGACACTGTGCTTGGTTGGCTAGTGCAGAATTTCCAGTTTCCCAAACAAAGGACAAAAGTGAACTTAAACTAAACTTGTATTTTCTATTCAGTGAATCTTAATTGATAACCCTGTAGAGGCTGGGTGCTAGAAATTCAACAACCAGGGTCCACAAAAAAGTCAAAAGCACAGAAGTTCACAAAATGGAGGTGGAGTTCACACAAAGCACTTACTAAGTCAGGAAAAAAAACAAAAACAAAACCAAAACCAAAAAACACGAGGCTTTGAGAATTGCTCAAACATAGGCACCCAAGTACTAGTGCTACTATATAACAAGTCACCAAACACTTCTTTCTTACCTCTTCTACATTTGTACTAGATTTTGCACTTGTCTCCAAGAATTTAATGCCGTAGTCAATAGCTAACTGAAAGGCAAAAAGAAGCATTTAAATTCAGTGCAAGTTTCTTGAACACATAAAAACACTGATATTTTCTAGGTTTTTCAAAGTCCCAAAGGTAGAGTATCTAATTCAGAATTCCTATAGTTCTCAAATCTCTTTGCTTTCTTCTACTGTGTTTAAAATTTAAATATCTAACTTAATCACATTAAGTAACATGGCACCACTTATACTCAAAACACAATTTAAGTACTTCTCTTTTTATCTATTATACTTTCAGTTCTCTAATATACTTACAAGATAAACTATGACAGCCACTTATCACTACCATTAATTTGGATTCATTGCTCCTTTTATCTGCTTTGGAAGTATAATTCTCCAACAGTTAATATACTGACATTTCATTATTTTTTAATAAATTGGTGCCTAATAGAACAAAAGCTTACAATGCTAAGTATTCATTGTTTTGGTTTCTATTGATTGTGACAAATGCGAACTCTTCCATATTTCCATCTACTCCCAAAGATTTCCCAGTTTCATTTATAACACCAAGATTAAGAGAACGTTTTTAGGGAAAAACATTTGCAGTCAGATTGAAAACCAAAATGCATTCTGCATGTATCACTAAAAAAAATGCTAAAGTGAAACTCTAAGACTTAAAAACTGAAGCCTGGGGGATGCCAGGATAGCTCAGCAGGTTGAGCACTTGTCTCTCAATTGTATGACCCAGGGATTGATTCCTGGCCCATGCAAACCCATATGCTGAATTGTGGTGTAACTGGTGACCATTGGGATTGCGTAGAGGCCTCCAGTTCCATTCCTGTCCATGCAGCCCCACATCCATATGTGTGCAATGAAACCATGTCACAACTAATGATGGACATCTATGGAGACTGCTCTGGGCCCTCCCCACTTCTCTCTCTCATCTCTCACCTTCTCTCAAACAATAAATCTTAAAAAAAACAATTGAAGCCTCTAAATCAATTTGGAAAATGTCACAGAAGTAAATATGTACATAAAACAAACTCCTTTGCTTTGCAGGACAAACAATAGAGAAATGCTTATAAATTACATTCATAGCTTGTTGAGTTACAAGGAGTTTATCCATAATGACCTAGATCTGATATACAGTATAATATTGTTAGAGAAAAATTAATGAATTGAAAAATGATTACTGTTGAACTTCACCTATCCTATTAGTTTTTTTCAAAAAGAATAAATTACTTTAACTTCAGAACTGGACATTTTCACACAGATATGCAAAAAATTGCCTGAACTCTTAAGCTGCAGGCATCTGAAAAAGAACCAATTTGTATCTTCAAGAAAACTGCAAATTCTTTAGGAATGAGTCATGATTACACAGTCTATAGAGTTGGATCTCGAATACTAATTCAAACCATTCAAGTAAGGATTACACCTCTTTGTTGTTAAAGGATTAAAATACACACATTTTCAAAACCTGAAATCAATAATTACATTAAGAAAATAAATGTTTAATGTGAGTAGATTCTAATCTTTATGAATTCAGTTTAAATTTACCTTTTCCCCTCTTTCTTTTGATACTTGTCGTTTGTCATTCATATCACATTTGTTACCCAGAATCATTCTTTCTACATCGGAAGAGGCATGCTGCAAGGAGACAATAGTATGTATAAAAACAGCCTGAGAAAAACACAGTTATTCAACAGACAAATTCTAAGTTATTTATGAATTTAATAATAAGAAAAATTCATGAATTTAATAAGACAAGTTATCTTTCACTCAACACAAAGCATGATTCAGAGAAAAACTGTAAAGATGGGAGGAGGGGAAAAGCTACAGCTAAGAGGTGATGCAAATGTTTTCCCCAAAGGCTTCCAGTTATTTTCACATCTTTGTTTTGTACATGAACAAACAGAAATAAAATCTATGGTTATCTAAAAACTTCTAGATATTAGTTTGAATCAAAAAAGAAAAAAACTCAGTCCGGAGACAGTGGGAAAGGTATTTTGGATTCTTAACTACTTAAAAAGTACACTTATGTTAGGTTAATATAAATGTGTACAAAACTATTTCTGAATAAGATTTCTTTCTGAAAGAAAAAGATGTCAAAGACATATAAAAAGAATCTTAATACCAAGCTGGAATGAAACCAAATTTCAAATATCTGAGATGCAGAAAATGTTAGAAGGGAAATGATAAGTCGCTTGAATAAAGACACATTTTGCCATTCAAACCGAATGATGGACTGGACGGGACCTGGGAATCAGATGTTTTAATCTGGCTCTCCTTTTTAAAGGCTGTATGAGTAAAGGCAAGTCACTTCTTTCTGGCCTCAGTTTTCCCATGTGTAAAATGGGGGCTTGGATTACATTATTTCTTGGGTTTGGCCCAAGTTTAAAATTCTGTGAAGCTGCTCCTGTCTGCCCCCACCCACCGCCCCACGTCCAGCAGGGCAGGGGGACTGGCCAGATGGGGGAAGACACTTTCCGTGGCACTCTTCAGAGGGCGGCCTGCCCTGCCTGGGCCCTACTTCTCAGCAGTGCCACAGCCTCTCCAAGGGACAGAGGAGTTCTTCACAAGCACCCAGCAGGTACCATCATTCCAGCACCATCACTCTTTCCATACATACCTCTTCAATGTTTCTTATCCAATTCTTAATATTGTCAAAGGACTTTTCATTTGTGATGTCATAGACCAGCATAATTCCCTATAGGAGGAAAAAAAGATCTTTATTTAGTACCTTATATATTAAAAGTTATAAAATACAAGGTAAGTGTACTCCTCCTCTCCAGAAGCCTTCTGCTTATCCTTTTTGTTGTCTTTAATAAAGAATTCATAACAATATATATATTTTTTCATTTGAAAATGAATTTATTAAAAAAATTCTTTCCTCAAAAAAGAATTATTAAATCAATAGCACAGGACATTAGTTGTGACTTTACTTTTTAGAAAATATAATATTACTGTTTCAGAATTCTATGCTTCTCTTTCTGAGTGTACATAGAGATATACTTAAGTAATATTATATTTATCCAGTGACAAGCCATAATATACTTCACATAACCATAGTTTTCCTAAAATATAATCATTCATTTCACTTGGTTATATTTTAACTGTGATACCAAAGTTTCTCTAAAATATATTCTACTTCTTTAATTATTGCAGACTATATACAACACAACCTAACATTTTATACTGCTTATTCAGAGCCGTCTTTGTGAACATCAATTACTCTACTCTGCTGTAACAAAGCAATGTCTTTAGCAGCGTCAGTCATGTGGGCCATACTAAGTGTCCCAGAACATTCATTAACTATTTGTCTTCATTTCTTGTTCTTCCATTTCTCCAATTACTTGAAACTATTGTTTTTCAGCACAGATGCCATTCTACATTACTTCATATATGCAAGTATCTAGATTAGTCAGCCCTCAAATAAAAAATAACATGCATGAGCTCTGGCACAGACTTCTTGCTGATGCTCAGATTTTAATTTCTGAGTTTAGAACAAGACACTACTACCTAAATGAAAGGTAAAAAAAATGTTTCTATAAGTTTATCTCTATTTAATAGGAGCCCCCAATAAACCAAAGCAGCAGCCTCTGCATCTGTCCTACAGCAGCATTTTGCTGTTTGGCAGTCCTGGTGTAAGAAGATAGACACAGACTCAAGGTGGAGTTATCCCAGCAATGGATCCACACCTTTGACCCATCTTTAAACGTAAGTCATTGTTATGTACTCATATTCATTATTAATCTAACCAGTCAGCAGATATTTATTGTGCTTCTTACTATAAGAGGAACTATAACTGAAACTAGTATTGATACAAAGAAAATGAATTATGAGCCTTTAACTGGGTCTTGCATATTGTATCTTATGGATTAGAGATAATGAACTATTAAATATATTCCTCGTAGACAGATGAATCACAGAAGGTCTTAAGGTACTAATTTAAAAGCATATATTTACTCAGTTTAACAAATATAATTTTATGTCATAAAATTAGGTTGAAGTCATCATAAAACTCTTAACTTCGTTTTATTGGTATATTCCTGTGGTCAAGAAGTTTTTGAAGGGCAACAACACAACCATCTCATTTACTTCACTTACATATTTAAATTTTTTCTTTACTGAGGAAAGAGGCAACTTGCCTCTTACATAAGATTGAATAAACTTATTTGAAAAATAGACAATTATTTTTCCAAATGACATCACTATGTTTAAGGGACAGAAATTGTGCAAAATAAGGAAGTATAGAAGAAGTTGTCCATTTAAATCCTCATTTACTCAAGGATTTTTTGGTTTTCAGCCACTGATACACATGCATTTGTCAAAACTGTGTTGGATCATAAGGCGGGTAAATTGGCTGGAGCATGCAGCCACAAGCTTTTGTGGGAAATGATCTACTATGTAGAACAAAATTAAGAAATGAAAAATTACCTTTATGAGTCTAAGAAATGAACTCTTTCACACTTTAAAGAATATATAGATGTATATACACACATGAAATGATTTTTATTCAAAATAAGTTTTATTTCTTATAATTTAATTTCTTTGCAGAAATATTTAGGAATTAGAATTACAAACTACTTCTATATGGCCAAATTATCTCTGCTTAATAAAGGAGCAAACATGTCTACATAGCACAAGGTGAGAACTGAGAGAATGACAATAAGTATGTTAATTCCAAAGAATACTCATGTAATTTTGTTGACATACACAGACTATGTGTACGTATATCTAAGATAGTAGCTATAGATTACGTACTTATACTTGATTTTAAAATAAGATTTATTTTTATTTCAATGTGAAAAAAAATAGTATTCTATGAACCTTCTACTCCTAAGATAGACAGATAGATAGATAGATAGATAGATATAAATTATTTTTAAGAAAACTAGGTTGTGAAGGAATTTGGAAAGTTGATAAGATAATACTAATTTTCCCTCCTTGATTATAACAATTTAATGCTAATTTTTCCATGTGAACAAATATATTATCACTTCTCAGAAGTAAGAAGAAGCTGATTTGAGAAGCTGTTTTCTATATCTTTCTATTTTTTGTATTTCTAATCATTATTTGTTTTTTTGTTGTTGTTTTTTAATTTATTGGGGTGACATTAATTGATATCTATTACATTGTTTCCAGGTGTACAATTCTACATTACATTTTCTATACATCATATTATGTGCTCACCACCCAAAATCACCTCACTTTCCATCACCGTGTGTTTGATTCCCTCTCCCTAGTCCCCCTCCACCTATCTCCCCCTCCACCTTTTTATTGTCTTTAATAAAGGAGTCATAACAATATTTTAAAGTACAAAGAAGCAAAATAAGTATACTCTTCCATTGTCTTGCTATGTAAATAAATACTCCGTTAACATTTTCACTGTTAACCTTTAATGAATTAGTGATTACAGTGAAGGTGATACACCCTTTCTACCTGACCTCACATGATAAGAATCAGCACCAACTGGAGCTAAAAGCATGTTTAAGTTAAAAAAGAGATAACACTGAGAATAAGAGACAATCAGTTCTGTCGTGCAAGTGTTTATTTCAAGTAGAAATTATCTTGCTTCTTATTCCTATACTAAGATTGTAACCATACAGTTTTAAAATTATTTTTTATGCAGCTGATCAAAATATTACTATTTGTTCTAAGTAAATTACACACTTAAAATATAATGCAATTGTGAGACAAGTTTAATGAAAGACATTATCATAATTTGTGGTCATAATTTTCAAGACCCCACCGTTGGTATTTCCAAAGGGTTTATCTTCTAAATGTTTCAACTGACACCTGCATTCTAACTGTTCTAAAATCTATATCACACTGCTGTATTAAGTTCGAGATCCACCCACCGTCTAGCCATTCAACAAATATGTAGTAAGCACCTACTATGGGCTGATATTATACTAAGTACTACCAACAGTAAACAAGATAGACAGGGCCCCTTCCTCTCATGGATGGCTAGCAAAGAAAACAATGAACCAATAATTTACAATTAATTATAATTTTGACAAATGCTATGAAGAAGCATGGGGAACCCTGAGTACAAAAGCTAATCTGATTAATCTGGCTGAGAAGCTGGGGTGGTTGGAGAAGGTTTCCCTGAGAAAATGACATAAAGCCAAAGCCTGAGGATTAAGCAGACCTGAACTGGGGCAAAGAGGTTGAGGCTGGAGTGAAGAGGGGAAGAAGCCCACAGCCCCTGGCACATAGCAGAATTGCTAGCTAGGAAGGCCCAAATCCCACTGCACTGAGTGAAAGAAAGTCAGCTTGGCAAGAGGACACAGATCCCATGGAAGAAGGGCACAGATGAGGCCAAAGAGATAGAGGTCAGACATGCTTTGGAGACCCCCGACTGGACATTGGGTCTCAGACATCCCTGTTGGTCATTGATAATCAACTAAGTAAAACAGAAGGTTGCCTTCCTCTCTCCAAATCTTCCCTTTCTTCCTGTACTCTTGTTTTGATGAAGGGCAGTACAATCATGCCAGCAAGCCCAAGGAGACCCTTTGAACAATCTCTTCGAAGTCAGCCGGTTGGTCAGTTGGCTGGTCGGTCGGTCGATCAGTCAGTCACTAAGTTCAATGGGCCCAACAACCTCAATATTTCCAGAATCTGATACCTCTCCCCCCTCCCATACACATATGCTAACACATGAATGACCTTATTTGTAGTCTCAGTAATTTACTTGGATTACTGCCAATCTTTAATTACTCTCCCTGTTTTAATTCCTAACCTCTAATCCACGCTCCAAAAGGGTATCAGAGTTATCACTTTATTGCTCAAAATCCTTTAGTACCTCTCCACTGTATTTATAGTTAAATGAAAATTCCTTAGCATGATACACAAAGTCCTTCAGGATCTGGTTTCCAACTTTGTATATAAATATAAAATATAAATTTAAATAAACATAAATCATGGGAATGCTGGGATAGCTCAGTGGTTGAGCACTTGCTTTGTAATTGCGAGGTCCAGGGTTCAATTCCTGGCCCCAGCTCATGCAAATCCTACATGGTCAACTGTGGTACAATTGGTAACAGCTGGGATGGCTCGGTGGTGAAGGTTCTTGTCACTCATGTGGGAGGTCCCCGGTTCAGTTCCCACCCCACAAGGCCCCACGTCCACTTGTGTTGAATGTAACCATGTCACAACTAATGATGTACAACTATGGAGACTGTTCTGGGCCCTCTCTCTTACCTTCTCTCAAAACAATAAAATGAATTAAATATATATATGTATATATAAATCATATAAAACATACATGCACATAGACAAAAAAAATCTATGAAACATAACAAAATGTTAATAGAAGCTATCTCAGGGTGGTAAGATTTTGGATTTCTTATACTACATATAACCTTTTGACAATCAGAAAAATATATATTATCATTTAAATGACAAACAATACTCTCTACTATCCTCCCTTCTTCCAGCTTCAAGTGCAAATGTTTCACTTTGGCTACACTGCAAAAGAGATTTTTACCATGCTCAATGTAAAGGACTTTTTAAAAATCAAAGTGGAGGGGAAGCCGGGATGGCTCAGTGGGTTAAGCACTCGCTTTGCAGCGCCGGGGAACAAGGATCGAGTCCTGGCCCTGGCCCGTGTGGAACCATATGCTGAACTGGGGAGTTCCCCCAGTTCAGTTCTCTCTCTGTCTCTGATTCTCTCTCTCTCTCTCTGTCAAAATAAATAAATAAATAAATAAATAAAACTTAAAAATAAAAAATCAAAGTGGAGAACTGTACACTTAACTGGCAAATTTTATGTTACATATATTTTACCACAATGAAAAAAAATCTCAAAACAGAATCTGAATAATTCCTGATTCAAACTGTTTAGCTGACTATAACATTAACATAACCAGCTCTATGACTCTTTGGGCTGCATAGACCACTTGGATCTTCACTGCCTTATGGCTCTCAAGTGGCACTCTGGGTGGTTACATAGGGTATGAACACAATAGTTTATTTAGGGCACAGGCTCTGAAGTCAGAGGCATCAAGCCTGGCTCCACCATGCACTATACCTGGCAGATCCCAGAGATGTTGTTTTACCCGCTCAGTCTCCATTTCCTCATTTTACAAATGAGGACAGCACAATTTCCACACTCGATTCTTCTGAGAATCTATTGAGATATTACTCGTATGTGCAAAGTACTTAAACACAGAACCCAGGACATAGCTTGTACTCAATAAATGGCTTATTTTTAATTTATATCTTTGGTTTCAATAAAAGAAACACTTTGTCTATTCCCTATGTAAGCTAAATGATAGTATGAATCAGTTGGAAATACCATCTCAAGTTTACTAGTTAAAACTTTATATATCTGGTATATACTTATAATAACAACAGCTTCCTTAGAGTTCATCTAAAACAGTGTTTATCTATGAGAAATATTGATAACACAATGATATAGTTCTTCTTTTCCCCAAAAGCCCAACTGTCCAGCAGGGTTACTGAGATGCCTATAAATGGTGAATAGTTGAAATAGATGAGAAAAGTCTGCCATGGTGGCAGACTTCAGCACAGTGCTTATCAACATGCTGCAAACCTGCAACAACCAAACTAAACCTGCCCGTACCACCACTGGCTGAAATGGGAGCACAATGTCCCCAATGAGAACATGATGGTCTTACATCCCACTGGAATAAACGACCTGCAAGATCCAAGACTCAAGTAGAGCAGAATTTCCTCTTAGAAGATTTATCTAAGCCTGTTTCTAGGTCTGAAATTTTACCCCCTTCAGCAAGTATTTATTGAGCATCTACTATGTGCCAGGCACTGGCACTATTGCAGAACAAAAGAGACAACTCCTACCTTCAAAATGGAAAGACATACTTAGAATAGCATCAATTTTTAATTATTTGAAGTAATGCAAAGAAAGACTAGGTATAAAAAAGGCAGAATCCTCAAATCTAAATTACAGGACACATTTCAATGACCTCCTTACTCATATCATGAACTAGAGCTAGACATCCAAGGAAAATATGCTCTGCGTTTTAAGAGTTCCTGGCTACTCTCAACTGAAAACAAGTAGTGTCAATACATTACTCCTGAAAAATAAAAAAACTGGTCTATGGAAAGGCTATGTTTACATGATGAAGCTAATCAAAATTACTGTAACTATTCCACATCATCCCTGTTAAGATGTTCTTATTTATCCCTAAAATCCTTCCTGGGAGGAAGAAGCAACAAACTAACTTTCTTCTGACACACAGGTAAATCCAATGCCTTTGACTCCAGTCTAAGCAAAATAGAGAGTAGCTGACAACTATCTTTCTAAAATGGTGTTTTCACAATCTGAGAGGTACTGTAGGGTTAAGTGTAGAGAACACATACATATAAAATGCTGTGTGGTGTATAGTGCCAAGGTCCTATAGCTTTGAAAGAAAATCCCCAATATTTTTGTGGGGGTGAATTCCTCGTACCCAAATAATAGAGTGTGAGAAGCAGTAGAGGAGAATGGGAGGGCAGTATGGTAATAAAGGGATCTGTGGATTCAGATCCCATCTTCCTGAAGGCAAGGGAACAGCTGTCAGCCCTGCAGCTCTGTCACCCTGACACAGCTCCCAGGAGCACAAGCCTTTTAAGCAATGAACTGGGTCTGATGGCAGCTGGTACCCCACTGTCTACTGGTTGAGCTTCATAATCTCAATTGCTCAGTCTTTTGACTCTCTGAGCCCATATCATAATTCAAAGCTCCAACTAGTGCTTGGATTAGGCTTAAAAGTCAGAGATAGAGCCCTGGTGTGGGCCTGGCATTCTAGGGATGGCGCAGTATAGCTCTGCTTTTCAGCTGCCTTATTCATCACTGTCCTCCCAATACCACACAGCATCTGCCCGGGGTCAGCAAGCAATACAAAATGGCTTGTACAGATGAAGGATATCAGGATGGAAAATAGGCAAAGAATGAGGTTATGCTAACAAGGATAAGGCTAGGATGTAGCAAAGAAGGACTTTGTAGTCAAGATTCACCAGAGCCTAAGCCTCAAAGAGTCACAGATCTTTTGGCTACTTCCAGGCCAGCTGGCAGGATGTAGTGGAGGGGATTCCAGAGAGCTGAGCCATTAAAAGTGGATGTTGTGAACCTGGTGAGAGATAAGGAGTGATGGTGGCAGGGCTGAATGATGAGAGGGTACAAGAAATAAATATTCAGTCAGAGTTGAGGCTTGCTAAGATGTGGCAAAAGTATAATATACAATCAGTCAGAATATGTAAGGAGTTCTAAAACATCTACAAGCTAATTACCCAGTTAATACTAGGAAGACCAATGGCAAAGTACAGGGTCTGGCAGAAGTAACTCCCCTTTTTTATGAGCTGGTAAATTTAAAAAAGGGCATTACTTCTGTTGGATCCTCTATCAGGGGTCTCCAAACTACGGCCGGTGGGCTGGATGTGGCCTGCGAGGCCCTTTCATCCGGCCCGTGGAGACCTTTTTATCTGAATAAAATATATTAAACAAATAATTAAAAACAACATCTATGTTTTGATTCTTTTTTATTTGGACTTCGAGTGTGTAGTCGGCCCCCAAACTGCTGTTTGATAGTTAATGCGGCCCGCGGGCTGAAAAGTTTGGAGACCCCTGCTCTATATGATTACTAAACACAAAACAAAAAACCCTTTAAACATCTTGTGTTCACATCAAAAAATCTATTTCCCCCACTGTTCTAGACTTCAGCTTGAATCCCATAAACCTGACAAATGAATGTTCATGCTTTACTTTCACCTGAAGAGTTACAAAGCCCTAAATTAACACACTCACCATGGCTCCTCTGTAGTATGCTGTTGTGATAGTTCGAAATCTTTCCTGACCCGCTGTGTCCCTAAAATTTGAAACAAAGGAGAGAGTGGTTTTAAAAATCATCACCAGCATTACTGAGGAGAGACTCTGCGCAGTAGGAGACACAATTCTGGTCTGCTCACAAATGCAGGGGTTGCAGGGGAAAGGGGGATGAGACACAAAGGGACCCTGTCAGGTGTCCGTGGGCTGGAGGCAGAGCTGGCCACAGGAGCCTGTCAAGTGCTCACAATGACTTGGGTGAAAACTTGGACCTTGATGATAAAAGTAGCAATAGGAAAATCCATGGCCTGCTAGGAACTGGCATGCTGTATTACCGGTAGTCAAACCATGTTGGGAGAGAACTGAAAATAGTTCTAAACACTTGGACTCCTAGAGGTAGTTATAATTCTTTTTCTAAATGCCTAATGATCGAGGCAGTTAGCTCAATTGACTGAAAGTCTTATTTCTGTACAAAGCAAGCAATTGGGCTAGACCTTTTACTGTGTAAATTCTGCCTAGCAGTGAGCACTAAAATGGATCTCCTCAAGAATTTTCTTGGCTATGGAGCCTGTGATTAAATGAGAACCTGGAGTTCAACATATAATTGTTGACAATGTTTCCAAAGACTTTAAAATATGAACAACACCTAAAAAATTACATAAACTTTCACATACAGTTGCTTTTTACCTGATGGCGTACTGGAATACATTTTTAAAAAAATACAAAAGTTTCTAATTACATTTATTGAAGCAGTCCCTATACAGTAAGTTAAATTTCCTTGATATCTAGGAAAATCAATATTCTTAAACTTGCCACTTACCACCAAAACTAATTAACTCTCTGTGCTTCTAAGACAAACTAAATTGTACAATTAAATTGTAGGCAAGAAAGAGGCATTTGTGAAAATATGCTAGAGATGTAATATATACCAAACTCAAACAACAGGCTCAAGCTAAATATGATAATTAAAAACATTAACAAATCCTGTAATACTTACGTAGACCTTTCAAGATACTCTCACTTGGTGCTCATGTGATGCCCACAATAGCCGTGTATGTGGTATAACCATCATCCTCATTCCACAGAATAGGAAGTGGCTTGGTCCCAGTTCTGCCACTAAACAGTTCATACCCTTGAATGAGACAGACTCAAGCCACCCAGATCTTGGCTGTTTAATGCAGGGCCAGGCTGCACACCACAGTCATCTTATCTTACCCTTTTCTCACTGACCAGCATTGGCTACACAGGGCACTTGTTTGGTACATGGCAAACAAATCATGGAGAAAATACAAGACAAGCACCTTTGATCAGACTAACTGTATTTTGTTTTAATGTATTACTAGAATTAGAACCAGCTCTGCAGAGAGGCTGGAGGGGAAACCCTACCACATCATAATAAATGTCAGTCATGAAGACGAAATAGAAACTATTTTGCTGCTGAGAGTATCCACAAGTTGCACTATAACGTTGTATCTAATTCTAATTAGCTGATCACCCTTAAAAGTTTTTTTATAACTTTAAAATATTTGGCCTCTTACTAAATACCAATAGGTAAAAAGGCAGGCTGTGGTAACCTTCACAGTGTTTCCCAACAACATATACCAGGAACCACTATACTTAATACATGAAGCTAACATGATGTTCCAGGAGATTCGGGTAGTTGTCTGAGCTTTATCACTAACCCACACGTATACCCTCAGGTGAACTTAACCACTGTTAAGTCCTAGTTTCCTCCTCTGTAAAAGAAGGGCTAATGAATTTCAATATTCTGTTCTACGTAGTTCTATCCCCATTCTGAGATTCAAAGAGGAAAAACAGCCTAAGAAAAAGTTCAAATATCTTACTTTTCTATTTGCCCTGTATAATCTGTGGAGCTCTAAATTTCTAAGCTTTGTCGGCTGCTGTCATCATCAGACATTAGAGCAGTAAACATCACAAAACTCTTCCTCAAGGCTCCAAATTGTGGCTTAATGGAGGTTCCTTCCTCTATTGAAATAAATTAAACCAGCTTATAGGAGGTTAAAAGAAAATCTATCCCCCTTCTCTCTGGCTCTCTCTGTCTCTGTCTCTCTGTCTCTGTCAAAAACAAAATAAATCTTAAAAAAAAAAAAAAAAAGAAAATCTATAAAGTTTATGGATTCAAGCCAATAACAGTCAACTTGGCAATCTAGAAGAACCATATTTATTCATTGTAGTTTGATAAATTCTTCAAGAATTAACCAGTCAGAATTGGGTGATCATAAGGAGATTTTTACCTTCCTTGCATATCGCAACATGAGAGAGGAGAGGCATGACTTGACCTTTCCTTACTTAACAGTCCAATGTTCCTCATTTTTTACTTAATGAGAAGTATGTAAATAAATTATAAAATATCAGAGCTGGAGGGGAAGTCAGATATTATCAGTCTAATCAATCGATTTACAACTGAGGGAAAGTAGGCCCTAAGAAGGGAAGCAACCAGCCCCAGGTCCTCAACTGAGGGAGCCCCAGCTAGTGCCTAGATCTGCACTTCCTCTTCAGGGTTCCTACCACTTGACTACTTTGCCTTATCTGATTTCACAGCTGCAACAACTGCAATGAAAAAGTAATTTTACTCCAGAATTCACTTTCCTCCCTTATAAAATTAACGCTTTGGAAGAATGAGTGCTCAGATCTCTTGTGGTTATGAGTTAGTGATATCATTCCTCACATTCCCACTCTTGGTGGAGAGATGGTTGACTACTTACCCATTTCCCCTTGGTTCTGATAAAGAAAAAATGTTTTAGTTATCATAGGATACCTCTAATGTATCACAATGCACATTTCAATCCCCACTTTACCACTTTCAATTCCTGATTAAGGTAGGAAGTGTGTGTGTGTTTTACTTACCATATCTGAAGCTTTATTTTTTTTCCATCTAGTTCTATCGTTCTGATTTTAAAATCAATTCCTGCCAGGAAAAGAAAGAAAGACATGCTAAATTTCTTCAAATGTAATCCAAGCCTTATCAGGAAAAGAACAAAGATATCCATTGAAAAAAAAGCTCTCCAACGCACTGGAAAATGTGAACATAGAGAGGGTGTAAATGGTATGTTTCCTCTGAATACAGGCTGAAGAAAGGAATACTAATTACCCTGCAAAGAATTCTTACACATGTTAAATGCAGCATATTATATACCTCATTATTTTGACATAAATGGATCACATCACTCAAAGTTACATAATTTAAATAGACTGAGAACATGTTATATTTTCTACTTCCTGAAATACATATAAACAATGTTCATTACTCTTCATGCCCTGAGGACTCCTCTCAATGTCTTCCTCTAGCTCCTTTCATTTGTTTCTTTACAACAGGTAGCATGTGGAAGTCATTTGGGGCTCTGGCAATTCAAGTTCATCTCCCCCCACTATATGGCAGCTCAAAATTTATTTAGCAATTTCATCTAAAGAATCACAAAGTCCTGGACAAATTCAGCATGTTCTATCATTTATCAGGAACAAGCTGCTAATTCTTTCTGAAGGGACCAGTCAGTAAATACAACCCTGTTGCAATTTGCTAAAATCCTCATCATCTGGCTACTAGGCTTTGTTGTAGATTTTTCAGTTCTTTTGCATTCTAAACAGAACTCTGTAAACTGGGTTCCAAAACATTTCAAAAAACCATGTCAATTATGTATCCTGTAAATTGACTTAAACATTAACAGCAGTTATTTAGGGTAAAGCAAAGCCTTCAAAGGCTATGTTACTACACTATTTCAACATACGAACATTGAGAGCACCCCCCCCCCCCCCCCAAAGGCTGCTTGCCAGCTCCAGCTTCATATAATGCCTAGGTATTAACCAAGTGGGGTTTCCCCTTCTCCTCTGCCTTTTTAGGTACCCTTGTGCAAACAATCACACTCAACTTCTCAATCATTCTTTCCCCTCACTAATAACCACTGTTATTGTTAACAAGTACAATCTGAGACCCACTGTCCCCAGGTTATCTGGCTCATGTCTCCTCCAGGGTACCTTAGTATTGCCATGTCTGCAGTGGCAGAAGCAAAACTTAGCAATCAGTACAGCATGAATACTATTGTTAGCATCACACAGAATTTACTGTGGCCATCGCTCACTGAAGACTTCATAGACTTTTATTTTTATTGTGATTTATCTTTTTGTACCTCTCCAAGTTCAGTGTAACAAAGACCCTCTAGGGATTCTCCATCATCCTTTATCTCTTTTTGGTGCAGGCATCAAGAACAATGCCCAACAGCAGCTCAATAAATGTCTCTTGATCCTAACATTTTTAAAAAATTCATAATTTTCCAAATTCACAGAAACAGAAAATAAGATGGTAGTTACCAGGAGCTGAAGGGAGGGGGAAGAGGAAAGTTGTTGTCTAATGGGTATAGAGTTTCAGGTCTGCAAAAGATGAAAAAGTTCTGGGGATCTGTTTGACAATAATGAATATACTTAACAGTACTGAACTATACACTTAAAAATGGCTAAGATGGTAAATTTTATGTTGGTTTTTTTTCTAACCATAATAAAAAAGAAAAAATGCATGATTTGAAATACCAACTGTATATATGGAAAATTAACTTTCTCAATTGGAAGGCTTAATGTCCAACATTCCATCATTTCATAGTTTGACCACATTTTAAGTAAGAGGTGATGTACATCAAAATGCCTATTCAAATGAATACTTTCCTTATTCTGGCTTACTAAAATTGTGACTCCTGTTCTTTCAAGGTTGTTTTTACCTGCAGTTGGGAGTCACAGGCAACTTTTCCACCTTCCTTCAATAAATAAAGCCATTTTGAGGCTTCTTTAAAGTCTCAGTTACTCCCCATTCATTAAAAACATTTAGGAAACTTTCTACTGACCTAGCCTTTTGTTTTTTGTATTTGTTACAAGGATTACCTTTCTGTTATCTGAGGAGGCTCTACCAGTATCTGGGATACTTAAGCATCTTTTCACTATTCAGAGGTTTTCAATGTTTATAAGAGTTGTGAACTGGGATTTAGCTTTTGTTGATGGGGTTGCAGGAAGCCAGTTGATAGACAAATACTGTAGAGCAGGGGTTCCCAACCTTTTTATACCCTAGGGCACATTCTAAAATATTGGTAGGGCGGCGGGCACCAGCTATTTCTAAGGATATTTATTATTGAACAAGAATAAAAAATAATAAACAAAAATAATTTTAAAATAATAAATTTATTGTACAAATTATATACAAAGAAACATACAAAACATAACACAAAGTAAATAAAAAACACACATATAATAAAATCATTTAAAAAAACATAAAAGAAAACATAAAAAAAAACAATCTGTCAGTGTGATCTTTGGCATTGCATTTCATTGGCCAGTGCCTCGTAATTAGGAGAGTATGACGGCAACCCTGTTAGCAAACAATTATTAAGATGCTCATCGGTAAGTCGAGATCTATATCGTGATTTTATTAAATTCATGTTTGAAAACAAAGATTCACATAAATACGTTGACCTGAAAAACGATTTGATTTTATATGCCGCTTTTTTAAAAAATGGGAACCTTTCTTTGTCGACTATGTTCCATAAGTCCTCTGATATTAAGGATTTTAGCAAAATATCATTCTTAAGGTTCAAAATTTCTAACTCTAGTTCTTCTGCTTTCCCCTGAGCAAGGTCTGCAATACATGTGGCTAGTTCTATTACATTTATTTGGCAAGTAAAAGGATTGATACAGAAGGAGACAATTGGCTCGATATTTGTAAACTGCAGAAATCTCTCCTCAAACTGTTTTTGAAGCACTTGCAGGGTCTCAATAAATAATGACACGTTTAATTCGTCGTTACCTAGCATTTTCCTCATATATGGGAAGTGCACGAGAGACTTGATATGCAGATGTGGTATCAACAAAGTCAATTTCGCTTTAAATGCGTTTACAGAGCTTATCATTTCAGCTATATTTTTGTCTTTTCCCTGCAACTCCAAATTGAAAGAATCTAATTTTTCCATGGTGTCAGCAAGAAAACCCAAATCCACCAGCCAGCAAGAGTCTGTTAGTTCATCATAATTTTCATTTTTATCATGTATAAATGTTTTTATT
>PVKE010029869.1:0-19970 GCA_004027555.1 Craseonycteris thonglongyai | reverse complement strand
TGATACACTGAAGAAACCTGTCCTGTTATTAATCTTACATCTGACTTATTTTTTTATATATATATTTATTTATTTATTTATTTATTTTGACAGAGAGACAGAGAGAGATACAGAGACAGAGAGAGAACTGAACTAGGGGAGCTCCCAGTTCAGCATATGGGTCCGCACGGGCCGGGGCCAGGATTCGATCCTCGGTCCCGGCGCTGCAAAGTGAGCGCTTAACCCACTGAGCCATCCCGGCTTCCCCACATCTGACTTATTAATAATGCAAAGCTTTGGGTATATCACTGCTGCTTCTATATCATTTGGCCTGAGATTGTAACTGCTGTAATTAAAATTTTATCATGTTATTATCCCTTTTATTATTCAAATACTATAAACACATTTATTTACTTATATTTATATATAGTAAAATCCATATGGATTATATATTAGGTGTATAGAAGAAATATGTGTGTGTCTATGTATATATATGTGTATATCCATAGATAATGGATATATATGTGTATATACACACACACACACATATGGATATATATATATATATATATACATATATCCAATTAAGAATATAAAATCCTCTCTTTCTTTCTCTGTACCTCTGAACATACAGGCCCCAGAGATCTCTGTGGGACATTGTTTTTTCCTTACCACCTTGTCTGTTCTAACTTCTCAACACCCCATCTCCCTAGCTTCCCTTCCTTTTCATTGCCAAAGTCTATTTCGTCCTCTTGACAATTGACTTCACATAATATTTGTTGATTTATCATTTACCCATTTTTTCTTATGATTTTATTTCATAATACTTTGTTCTTAGGGTCCCATCTTTGGGTTTTACCAGATTAATTCTGCTTATGCAAATCTATTTTCTCTTCTATTGGCCTGTTTTCTCCAAAACTGTCTACTTTCCCCATGGATGGTTCCAAGCCAAATGCTAACTTTGGAAGTTTAAGTGGCTTCCTCAAGAATCCAATGCTTCATATTACTTTTCCTATCTGCTTCCTTCCTACCAGTATCAGAAAAAGCAATCCACACTAACTTGTTGTGTATAGCCTTAATTAAATCCCTATGAGATATTCACATTTTTAAATAATATTTTGACAAACTATTAATGATATTATATATCCTCCCTCTTAATTCATCTACTTAAAAGATAAGCCTTAATTATAGTTCAAATGTTATGAATTAAAAAAAAAAAAAGCCTTGAAGTTAATCTGTTTCTTGTAATATAGGTGTCAAAAATTTAGAGCATTTATAGCAAGAATTATGAGGGCTGTCTGGAAAGTATCCAGCCATGTAACCGTTCTCATTATACTGCTTTTATTTATTTAACCCATATTAAGTACCTACTGTGTGCCAGCATCTAGAAGAATGTGATTATGGAATTTATCCTTTGGCATTCCTTAAAAAAATCTGCATGTATAAAATTGATAAAAAACTTAAAATATGTATTTTCTTATGCTTATAAAGTTAATAATGCTAATAAAGTTGATTAGAGGCTTTGTTTGCCTTTCTAGTTCTTCTGGGTCAGTAAAACTAGTCTACATTTAAATTCTATATAAGAAAACAATGAGGAAGTTATACTTCCAAACATATTAGAATTTTACATGTATTAAATTCAGATTTAACCAGCCATTATATTTTATATAATATTATAGAATTTTACTATGTATAAAAATATATGAGAAGTATTTATTAATCTCATTAAAATTTATGTAATTCAGTTTAAATAAAAAAATATCAGCCTCCCAAATATAGAGAACTTTGGTCAAGGAAACTAGATTTTGTTATTTTCTGCTGTCAGACATTTCAATATTTGATGGATACTTGTTAATTTAAGATTGTTCTTTACATGATCTTCCAGGTGGGGTAGGGGGTGGGGGGGGGGGAATAAATGTGACCTATCTAAAATATGACTGGATTTAAAAAAAAATGCAATTTGAAGCATTGTTGAATATATAAAAATTGTACATAGGTTTGTATACATAGGAAAAAGTCTGTTAGACTCTTTTCCTGCCAAGTTGTTGGTTACCTTATAGGGTAAAAATAGCAGGAATAGAGGTAGAGGAGACGTCTATTACTGAGCTTCTCTACTGTACAAATATTTTCACCATGTATCACAAAAGTTTAAGTATATTAAAACTATAAATACCACATTCATTAACAAGCTCATCTTTATATGTGTAGATATCTGTATGGTAAACAACAATTTGCTCAGTTTCTAAAATATGGCAAATAATGTTTCAATACTGAGCAAATACAATTTCAGAATAACATCGCTGCTCAAATTAAAAAAAAAAAAATGCTTGCTTTTTTCTACTAAATCTCTCCTCTTAAGTTTGTAAAAATTAAGACTGGCTGAGAATTCTTGTTTTGATCTCATGACCACAGTGAAAAAGCATTGGTTGTATTGAAACTACTAGTTATATAATGGAGAATAAAAAAAGATATAACATTGATTAATATTTGGAGGGAAACTTACTCATAACACCCACTATTGCATCCTCAACCATTTTTGTTTTACCTAACTTACATGTCTTAAACAGTTGTAAATCGCATTTCTGTGCTCTGGTTTTTTATTTTACATATCAGCATTTCTCTGTTTTTCTAATACTTGTAGCGCTCACTTCCTTGTGTGTCTTTTATGATTGAGTACCCTAAGGAGATTTTACATACAGTATCTTATTTAATTATTATAAGAACAATGAAGAAGTTGTTAATCCACATTTAAATATTAGAAAATGAGCTTAAGAAATGACGTAAATTGTGCAAGGCCATTTCACTGCCACAGAAGCTGGGATCGGAACCCAAGTTCTCCAAAGATGGTGCTCTCTTCAGCATGTTGCCTCCCTTTAATCATTGTAAAATTGTCCATCTTGTTAATATGTCTGAATGCACTAAAATATTGGGTTAGATAATGGGTGATTAAAGAAATAAATTGGAAGTTGTCTTTTTTTAGAAGGCTGATAGTTTATGAAGTTTAGGACTGATGTTAGATGTTGAAAATGACTGTGTGAAACAACACTCTTGTAGTTATAGTCCCAGGTCAGTGTAGTCTCTTCTGGTGGCAAATTAGGACATCTCTCACTATTATGGAAAAATAAAGAGCAAAAGGTCAATGGCCTCTCAGTTTTGAATAGATCATCTTTCCAGTTATGTTGACAAGTTTAATTTTCTCTACAGGCTCTGTGAGGCTTTGTATAAGGTTTCATACTGTTTTAAGTCAGCTTTGAAAAATCTGTCCTATACCTTTAATCTTAGACTCTTTTATACAGAAGAAATCAAATGAAATTTGTAGGCTTTCTGCCTGTCCAATATATATTTTGCCTATGGTAAGTAACTACTTTCAAGGTTGGTTCAGAGTTTTTAACCCTGTGATAAACATTTTGGATCCTATTACCTAATTTTGTATCACAGCTGTTATTTAATAAACCTGGAGATAAAGGAGTTCAGGAGATGTGATCAAGCTACCTTGAGAATTATTTAAAACTTAACTAGAGAAGCACAGAGTGGATCACAGATAGTTATGCTCTTTAAAGTTGTAGATGATGAGATTCCCTGAAAAAGCCCTTTGTCCACCCTACTTCCAACTTGATTTGGTCCCTGGAGAAGCCCCCCTATTTCTTCTATTGCCAGGTTTACTCACCTGTAAAATAAAGGTGGTGACCTAGAGCAATGAATTTCAAACGTGGTTTTTCAATGGAAAACTTTTTACAAATGACATGCTAATATAAATGAGTATATGGGAAAGATTTAAAATTATATGTATATTTGATATATAAAGATACATTTTTAAATATACATATGTATGAAATATATAAGTAAAAATATATAAACATACATATAACAATAAAACAGCCATTGAGTTTATACCTATCCCCACCCCAAACTCAATCCCTCTCTTTGAGATACCTCTAAAGAGCTCTGTTTCCAAGGAATAGTGTTTGAAAACCACTCAGATAATAAACTATTAAAATCCTTTATAGTTCTATACTGTATAGTGCCCCCCTACCCCTGGGTAGTTATTTGTGTTTTCTGTATCCCAGTGTGGGCTGGGGTAAACTTGCTGGTAAGTAAAGTTGCTGGGAAGTTCAAATAACAATAGTCCAATATTTCTGCTTTGAAAAACTCTAAAGTCATGGGACAATTCTCATTTCTGAGATGTCACAGATGAGCTATAATAGCTAAGATACAGTATCTTTTGTTTACCATCTTATTTTTTACAAATCTGTATTATGTTTTATTTTGGATTGGAAAATCCGTACTCATTAAATGTATGCATAGCTGACATGTCAGGAATTCAGCCTGGTGATTGGTAAGGAAATGCTGAATTGGTACTGAATTCTTCAGAAGAAAGGTGATTTCTGTAGGTTGGGACTCTCAACCTGTTTTTTCTTTCATGTCATGGGTAAACAAAAATCATAGGCAATATTGCCCCATGCTACACTGTCCTTGGTTGACATTACACTGTACAGGCTCTCTCTCCATTAATAAAATTGGCTGTCCTTATGTGGGCAGCAACGTTTAGTCCTACCTGTAGCTTCCTCATTAATCTGGGGCATACCTCATTAATCTGGGGCAGACCACAGGTTAGGCCCTATCACTAAAACTTATCTTTCAACAGAGGTAAAGAAATACTTCACTGATTAGTCCTTCTGTCAGTCTTTGCAATCATATAGTGAATTTTATTAAATCAGAAAGAATGCGGACATGAATATAATCGTAGATATAGGAATGGTTAGGCATGAATCCACCCAATTATCACTAGCAAGATTGAGAAAAGTAGATTCTAAGTTGAAACAAAAGAGAAAGAATGTTAATAAGGTCTTCAGAAATATTTTCCTTAGGGAAAGATGCCTGGAAGTCCCAGTAGATATTCTGAGTAATAATTAATAGTAAACATATAGAGTTGTTAAAATAAGGATAAAGGTAACAAGAATGGGACCAAGAAGCTCTTAACTAGGTTGGTGAGAAATAGAGTCAAAACAAAAGTGCAGTCTTAATTAAAAGCCGGTATAGATTTTCTTAAGAGCCCTACCAGCGATTATCCAACTTTTCAAGAAATAAAATAGAAATTAAAGATATATTAGAAAATGGATTGTAGAAAATTAGTGCCTACAGGAAGGGTTAGGGTGCCACATGGTCACAGGACAGTAAGCCTTGAGCAAGGAACTATTGTGACCATGTAAAGATAACTGATGGGAAGCTGTGCCTATGATATGTCTCAGCTTTCAAAATGCCTTGCTGTGTTGTTATTTCAGCCTAAACTAGGAAGCACTTCAAAAGAATAGAGAATATGGAGAATCACAGAAACTGTGGATGCAATTTCGTAGCATAATAGGGGAAATAAAGATTACATGTGTGTATTTCCTGTCCACCCTCAGCCTTTGAAGGGGGTTGGCTCTCCTAGGAGCACTCCAGGTAATGAGTGAGGATGTGAGTTGGGGAACCCAAACTAACTTTTATTTTGTAGTTAAAAGTTAGGGAAAAGATAAGGGAAAGATTGTGGGGAAGAGCAGAAAAACTGTGGCTAGAGAAGTAACAGAGAAGATCAGAGAGGAGGCCAGTAAGGAATACCATCAGCCCATTTTGAAAAAGCCAGCCTGCCACCATCTAGAGCCCAACCATGGTTAATCACATTGCCACCTTCTGGGCAGAAGCTCACATTAACAGACTTGCATGTAGATGATACCTTCACCCCTCATCTCAACCCTTAAATATTCTGCCGGAGAATTACTGGAGTCAATTGCAAGTCCCTCCATATCTCTACTAATCATGAAGAAAAACAAGAAATTAGCAAATTAGAAACTAGGTGTAGTATATATACACATGGGGAGTTTGGCTTCCAAAGCTTCCTTACAGGAAATGGTCCTGATGTTTTACAACCCACAGTTAAGGTTGTTTGTTTGTATCCAATACTAATCTCCCTTCCTTAAAATTTAACTCATCCCTTTCTATTTATCAGTGAAGACAGAGATAGTGAATCAGTAGATAAGGAGATCCTTTCTGACATTTGAAAGCTACTAGTGACTTCATGTCTTTGCTTTCATGGTGCAAAATATTCCTTTTGAGTTGTAAAATAGCTGGCACCAAGTGTGACTTGTTAAAAAAAAAAGTTTCAAAAAAATGTAGTTTCAATGTGTAATTGTTTTTCAGGCTTCACACAGAAGACTGTTCTCATTGTACATTAATTCTTTTTAAAAGGCATCCAAGATGAGAAATCAACTTTTTTATTAATATGCATGAAATGTTCATGTATTTATGAAATACAGAAAATAATAATTTCTGTCATTCATGACTTCATTCCATTTTACTGTGGCACAGACTTTATTTTTTGTGTCAAGGAATTTATATGACAGATACTGTTTTACTTAGGATAAATTATTGTAAAATGCATCAACTTTTAATCAATGGCATTATAATGTTTTCTCTGATACTACTTTTGTCATGGAACAGCAGGAAACTTATTGGCAACTGGATCACCAGCTAGCTAGGACAGCAGCCCCTAAGTCTATAGTGATGGGCAGAATAGTAAACATTGTAATGATGATAGCTCTAATATTTTGAGTATCTGTTTGCCGGACATTAGACTCAGTGCTTTATAGAATTTAGCTCATTTTACCCTCAAAACAATTGTAAGAGGTAAAACTGAAGTCAGCTTGCAAATCATAGAGTTGGGGGAAAAAAATGTAGTCTGAACTTCACATTTGTTATTGCTGTTCTTGTTTTATTTGCTTTTCTCCACTGTCTAAACTGCTTGGGCCACGCATGGATGGTATTTCAAAAAGTAGTTAGCAAGTTGCAACATACTTTTTCTTCCTATTCTAGATTGCTAAAGTTTCTCCTTTTAACCTTGTGCACCTTAAGAACATATATATGATTTTGTGTTTGCCTGCCTTCTTCATCAAGATTCACATACAAGCCTTTGACCTTGGACAATAGAAATGTGTCAAGAAGAAGAAAAAGGACTTTGATGTAGCTCCATTCTTTAGGGACCTAGCTGGTTCCTGACATATTTAGTTTATTGACCCTCTCCCCAGTCAGACTATAATTGTATTGTCTTCTTCCTCTCTGGCATTTGGCCAGTGAGTAGAACCATAAAATCTTTCAAATGAAAGGGATCACAAAGCATAACCTGTAATCTAATTCTCCCCACTCTGGACCCCATTTTGGAAGTGGAAAAAGTTTTACTAGTCTTTAAGATTTCTAGTCTTAATAGGGTCAAGAAAAATCGTTAGAAACAATGTTAATCTTTATGTGGCAAAAGGTTATTTTTAAATATTTATTTATTTACTTTGACAGAGAGAGAGAGAGAGAGAGCGAGAGAGAGCGAGAGAGAGAGAGAGAGAGAGAGAACTGAACCGGGGGAGCTCCCAGTTCAGCATATGGGTCCGCACGGGCCGGGGCCGGGATTCGATCCTCGGTCCCCGGCGCTGCAAAGTGAGCGCCTAACCCACTGAGCCATCCCGGCTTACCCAGCAAAAGGTTTTATTGGAGAAATATTTTCTTAAAACTCAAGAATGAAGTTTGAGGTCAAATGGAGAGCTACAGCTTAATCTGTCAGGCAGTTTTATGAAAATGTGTATGAGACCTTTATGTAACCCTTAAACCTATGACTGTGAAGTTAATTAATACCACGATAATTCTATCATTTTTGAGAATTCTCAAAAAATTAGATTGGAGGATTATGCAAAGAAGTATGGAGGATGAGACCACAGCAATCTCCTGAAGAAAATTCAAGACATTTTCACCCAAGGCCTCCCCCAGACTACTAAACTCTGATCATTAAACTTTTGGCAGTCACCTAGTTAATGAAGTAGATATAATTCATGTCCTTAAACTCTAACTTTACTCCTTAAACTCTAACTTTACTCCTCTCTGTCCTCCCAATATAGTCTTCAGCAGAAATAAATGTAATGACAATTGCTATGTACTGAGTGTTTCTATGTGGCAAGCACCTAGCTGGACATTTGATAATAATTATCCCATTTGGTCTTCACTCTAAAGCCTGTGAGACACCCATTATTATCATTCTTCACTATCCAGACACGGAAACTTGAGGCCTGCTGAAGTAAATTCACTTGTCCAAGGTTGCATGGCAAATAAGATAAGTTCATGTATTTGCATACTTTTTAAAATTAGTGTTACCTTGAGTGATGATATATATGTGTTTATATGGCAAATGAGTTAATAAACCTAAAGTCCTTCGCATAGGACTTCTTGTGAGTACCCCAGAAATGTTAGCTGGTATTATGTACTTTTCAAGTTTGTGTTTTTGGGTGGCATTTTTAAATAATCAAGAACTATAAATGTCAAGGCTGATTCAGTTCTTAAGGCCTTCTTTTCTATAAGGCAACCTTCTTGGGCATATCTCTGAACTGAACTTTACAGAGAGAGGTATTCTGAATAAGTCCCACTAACACTGTGATTCAAAGAAGATGTGCTTCTGTTCAGGTGGGTCAAAGAAGATAACTGTATAGAGAGGGTGAGAGAAGAAGAACTGGTCAGTCAGAAGCTAAAGTGCCTCTGATTTAACTATTTAAAAATTGATGAGAATTTTCTAGGGAAACAGTCCCAGACAGGTGTTTAATCTGAAAAGAAGGGACAGGGGCTTGGGCATTATCTCGGAGTGCATCTGTGTAAAGCCTTCCTACTTGGGGCTGCCCTGTGGTTCAGTCTTACTACAGTCTCACCCCCAAACCTCCCCTACATCTCCAGATCACCTGCTCCTCTAGTTCTAACATGCACTCTTGGTTGTGTAATTCCAAGATTGTTATCTCTGTAGCTGAGGCTCATCCTCCTTACCAGGCCCCAGACTGAGTAGGACTCCTGTTTAGTTTGCCTTGCCATGCTAGGCAAAACATGAGATCT
This sequence comes from Craseonycteris thonglongyai, assembly GCA_004027555.1. NCBI lineage: Eukaryota > Metazoa > Chordata > Mammalia > Chiroptera > Craseonycteridae > Craseonycteris > Craseonycteris thonglongyai. Next base: position 11,099 of record PVKE010029869.1, on the reverse strand, counting down.
GCTTAGAAGATCTGTTCCTATGACCTGGAGTATTGCTTCAGGATTAGCTGTAAAGCATAGTAGCTTGAAAATCTAGAGAATGCAGTAACTTAGTGAGAGCAGAGAGTGAATGTCCCGTAGTCTCTTGTATCTACTTATTATGATAGTTACCAATAAAAATGTGTTAAACACATTGCTTTATTTTAATTAACAACTGTGCATTGGATTAAAAGGTATGATTGAGAATTGAGCTAAGCACCTTGGGGTCAAACAATTGGACCACTAAAGAGTCTATGAGCCCCTTGCTTGAAAAACCTAGTCCCAATTGTTTATCTGGGACCTGTTATTAAAATTGAGTCTAATTGTATATGAATAAGTGCTTCTGTGATAATATAAAACACAAAAAAGTAAAGCCTGCTATTAGCAAACATGCTTTTCTTTATAAGGTGTTATAATTAGAAAAATTATTTTACATACATAGGTATGAAATTATTCTCTGAAATTTCTCCATAAGTCTAAGTCTTTTCTCACATAAATAACAAAAAGTTTGACTGTTATGGGGTTTGTTTTTGTACCCCTATGCCCAGCCTAGTGCCTGTTCCATCATCCTCATTTAGTATCTCTCTATTGCAGAAAGAGAGAACAGTGAGTTCTTTTACATTACAAAGGAAGTGTTACAATCTGTGTTTATTTTTAATTTTCTTCTAATAGATAGCTCTCTGCTAGGGATTGTACTAAGGTGAGACGTGGAGACAGAATTTATTCTCCATAGCAAAGAATTGTAAAAGATCTGGGAGGATTTTTGCCTGTCCCTGTGGCGTTCATCCTTAGTTTACCACCTCCACTGGTAATTCTGGCCTCAACACTTTTCCCCCTTCCTTCACATGTCTCCCATTCTAGAAGCTACACTTCCCAGTTTTTCCTCATAATTTTCTTCTGCTTGAGTGACCCATCTCTATAATGAATTGTGCATACAGAAATGCTAATGTGTGTTGCTCATGTTAATCACCTTGACATGGCTGACCTTCTGACTCTATCAATGGGGGTGATTATTATATGAAGCTGAGAGACCCGTTGGAGCATAATATTATGTTATATTAGTATTTTACATAGTATTATACTAAGACCACCACTTCAGGCTCATGCCAACTTTATCCTAAGCCTTTGGAAGCCCAATACAGCTGTCGTATCTGACAAATTCCACAGCTAGGATGATGAATCAGAGTCAAGCTTGTCCTACAGCCTTTACAAATGGAGCTGATCTCTGATCTCCAAAGTCAAGACTTGTTTTTAGTGCTGTACAAAACCATTTACAAAATCATTTTGTAGGGAAGCTGGGATGGCTCAGTGGGTTAAGCGCTCACTTTGCAGCGCCGGGGACCGAGGATCGAATCCCGGCCCCGGCCTGTGCGGACCCATATGCTGAACTGGGAGCTCCCCCAGTTCAGTTCTCTCTCTGTCTCTGTATCTCTCTCTCTCTCTCCCTGTATCTCTCTCTCTCTCTCCCTGTCTGTCAAAAAAATAAATAAATAAAAATTAAAAAATAATCATTTTCTAGTCACTTGACCATTTAATGAAATTCTATAGTTGGAATATACAGTCCTTAAGCAAGAGATTTTTTTTTTCCCCTCCCTCTATAGCCCTTCTATAGTTGTACTGTGAAGGTGCATTTTTCACTGCTTCATTTAACAATGTTTATTAAACCACGTCTGCCCCAGGCTCCTTGCTAGTGAGACAGTGGTATAATATATAGCCCTCATTTTCATAAAACTTGTAGTCTAGTGACTTTCTAAAATATTTCTCTAGAGTAAAGGATTTCAGGTTTTATCTACTACTATATTCCTGGGCTATTTTTTACTTTCACAGTAAGAGTACATTTATGGTCAAAAAGTGTTTCAGTTTCTTTAAAAAATCTGATGTTGAACAGAATAATTTAAAAACCTTACAACTTGAATTTAAGGTGGGGTAATATGAAATAAATGTGGAATACTTGATTATTTTTAGACCAAAATATTTTCTCTGGCTAGAGAGATATTTTCATTCTAAATAAAATGTTCACTTAATCACCACCTACCTAATAAGGCTGTGTCAACCACGTTAAAAATTTTAATTTATTTTATTTACACAAAACTTAAAAGCAATAGATTTTTACTTAGATGAATTTAGCATTTTTTTTTAAATTGTTAAATTTAGTAGGGTGACATTGATAGCATAAGTAGGGGAAGCCAGGATGGCTCAGTGGGTTAGGCGCTCACTTTGCAGCCCCGGGGACCAAGGATCGAGTCTCGGCCCCGGCCCGTGCAGAACCATATGCTGAACTGGGGAGTGCCCCCAGTTCAGTTCTCACCAGGGCGAGGCCCTGGCCCAGTTCCTGCCCTGTGCAGCCCCGTGCCCACCTGTGGAATGAAACTATGTGGAAAAAACGATGATGTGCAACTATGGAGACTGTTCTGGGCCCTCCCCCTTCTCTCTGTCTCTGTCTCTGTATCTCTCTCTCTGTCAAAAACAATAAATAAATCTTTTAAAAAAATAGCATAAGTTTCAGATGTTCAATTCTACATTACATGGTCTATGTATTGCATTATGTGCTCATCACCCAGAGTCTCTTTTCATCACCATGTATTTGATGTCCCCTCCTTACTCCTAATTTAATTTTGTTAACATAAAGTATATGAATTAGGAAAATTTTATGTGTACAAGGGCTGTCCTGGAAGTATCCAGCCATATAATGTGAAAAATAGAGGCATTTATGGCTGGATATTTTCTGGACAGCCCTCGTGTATAGGAAGGGAACACCAGAAAAATAGCTACCGGTAGCTAGAAAGAAGTGATTTTTAAACAAAAGTAACCCATAAAATTTGAATTTGACATAATTTACTTTATTGCTAAAATATCTATCTATAGATAATCTCCAGGAGACTTGTATTTTTATAGGTCCTAGTTAAACTTTGTAAAATGTTGGAGGGCACTGTTTCACTAATAAGGGAAATAAATTTTTTCTTTCCACAAATAACTGCTTCTAGCTTGTTTGCCAGCTCTAAAGACACTCGTTTTACTATTACCATGATGGAGTACAGTTATATTTCTTTTATTAATTTTTTTATTTTTTTATTATTTTTAGGGTATTTTTTTAAATAAATTTTTATTTATTTTTATTTTTGACAGAGAGAGAGAGAGAGATACAGAGACAGAGACAGAGAGAGAACTGAACGGGGGGAGCTCCCAGTTCAGCATATGGTTCCGCACGGGCCAGGCCGGGATTCGATCCCCAGTCCCCGCCACTGCAAAGCGAGCGCTTAACCCACTGAGCCATCCCGGCTTCCCCATTATTAATATTTTTAAAATGTTAATACCCTGTGCATGAGTATCTCTGTATAAAAATGTCTAGATGATATATCTGAAGTGTTATTAATACTTAGGTGATGAGATTTTATGGGTATTTTTGGGTATGTTTTTTGTTTGTTTGTTTTTACCTTTTGACCTTATTCACTCATTTCTCACACCCTCCAACTTACTGCCTCTAGAAACCACCAATCTGTTTTCTGTATCTAGCACTCAAACAAAACACTGTGCTTGAGCTTTTTGTTATTGATTTTTGCTTGTTTGCTTGTTTAGATTCCACATGTAATAACAAACAGTATTTATATTCCTCTGTTTCTGATTTATTTCACTTAGCATAATGCCCTCAAGGTCCATCTATGCTGTTGCAAATGGCAAGATTTCATTTTTTATGGATTAAGATATTGCATGGGGGAGTGTGTATAACATTACAATACCTTTATCCTTTCACCTATCAGTGGATACTTAGGTTGTTTTATATCTTGGCTATTGTAAATAATGATATAATCAGTGCACAAGGGTTTCTTTTGTCCATATTCTCACCAATACTTATTAGTTCTTGTCATTGATTATAGCCATTTTAATATGTGAAGTAATAATCTCAGTGTGGTTTTGATTTTCATTTCCCTGATGATTAGTGATATTAAGCATCTTTTCATGTACCTGTTGGCCATCTATATGTCTTCTTTGGAAAAATGTTTATTCAGACTTTTTGCCTATTTTTAATTAGATTTTGTTTTGTTTTGCTTTTTACTGTTGACTTGCATGAGTTCTTTATGTATTTTGGATATTGATCGCATATCAGATATATCCTATGCAAACATGTTTTCCCATTTTTCAACTTTTTACATGGAATCTGATCTTTAATAATCCCTTTATATACTTCTATCAGATCCCTATTTGATGAAACAACCTTACTTATATTAACACATTTATAGCCATGATTTATGTATGATGCCTTTTTTCTAAGATTAGAAAACAGACAAGGATGCCCACTCTGGCCACTTCTGCTCATCTCAGTATTGGAAGATCTAGCCAGAGCAATCAGATAAGAAAAAGAAATAAGAGAGATCCAAATTGGAAAGAAAAAGTAAAACTATCACGATTTGCAGATGACATATTATATATAGAAAATCCTAAAGACTCCAGCAAAAAAACTTTTGAAATAAAGGAATTTAGTAAAGTTGCCACATACAAAATTAAAATAAAAAGTCTATTGCATTTCTATACACTAATAACCAACTATCAAAAAGAGGTAAAGAAAGCAACCCCATTTACAACTTTACCAAAAAGAATAAAATACCTAGGAATAAGTTTAACAAAGGAGTGAAAGACCTATATATTGAAAACTACAAGATGAAAGGAATTGAAGGAAACACAAATAAACAAAAAGATATTTCATGCTCATGGATTAAAAGAATCAATATCGATAAAATGTCTGCATTAGTCAAGTTAACCTGTGTATTTAATACAACCTTCATCAAATTTGCAATAGTATATTTTGGATGCTTTTGGTGTTGGCTTCAAAAAATCATTACTTAGGGAAGCTGGGATGGCTCAGTGGGTTGAGCGCTCACTTTGCAGCCTCGGGGACTGAGGATCAAATCTCGGCCCTGGCCTGTGCAGACCCATATGCTGAACTGGGGAGTGCTCCCAGTTTTGGTTCTCACTGGGGTGAGACCCAGGCCCAGTTCCTGCCCTGCACAGTTCTGCACCCACCTGTGTAATGAAACTATGTGGAAAAACCAATGATTTGCAACTACGGAGACTGCTCTGGGCCCTCCCCCTTCTCTCTGTCTGTGTATCTCTATCTATTTCTCTGTCAAAAATAATAAAAAAATAAATAAATCTTAAAAAAAAAATTACAAAAACCAATGTTAAGGAGCTTAGTGCCGTTGTTTGTTTTCTAGGAATTTTAATGGTTTCTGGTCTTCTATTTAAGTTTTTAATCCATTTTGAGTTAATTTTTGTGTTTGGTGTCAGATAGTGGTCAAGTTTCATTATTTTACATGCAGCTGTCCAGTTTTCCCAATGTTATTTATAAAAGAGACTGTCCATTACTCGTTGAATATTCTTGACTCCTTTGTGGTAAATTAATTGACCATAAATGTGTGGGTTTATTTCTTGGTTCTCTATTATGTTTCATTAATCTATGTGTCTGTTTTTATGCCAATACCATACTATATTAGTTACTATTGCTTTGCAATATAGTTTGAAATCTGGGAGCATGATTTCTCCAGTTTTCTTCTTTCTCAAGGTTACTTTGGTCATTTGGGGATTTAAGTGACCCCAAACAAATTTTAGAATTATTTGTTCTATTTTTTTGAAAAATACACAAATAAAGGTTTTCCAAAATTTATGTCCATAAACCATATAATTTTTTCAAAGCATCTAAATACATTTGCTTCCATAATTCATGCCATTTGTGTGTTAGTGAATACAGTCATAGCCTGGTACTTGATGCATTTTGATGCAAAAATTTTGTTACAGGGGAAGCTGGGATGGCTCAGCGGGTTAAGCGCTCGCTTTGCAGCCCCGGAGACCAGGGATTGAATCCCGGTTCCGGCCCATGCGGACCCATATACTGAACTGGCGTGTACCCCCAGTTCAGTTCTTGCCGCGGCCTATGTGGGAGGCTCCCGGCCCAGTTCCTGCCCTGCGCAGCCCTGTGCCCACCTCTGGAGTGAAACTATGGGGAAAACTAATGCTGTGAACTATGAAAACTGCTCTGGGCCCTACCCCTTCTCTCTGTCTCTGTTTGTCTTCTCTCTCCATGTCAAAAACCAATAAAAATAAATCTTAAAAAAAAATTTTTTTATTACAGTATGAATCATTTTTTTGGTACTCGATGCACAAGCTAGAACTTGTCGGTGTCGATTGCCTCGTGACTTGCTACCCTTTCCAGGCAAAGCAAATGGTCTCACATTAGTCACAAGGTAGCTCTTGCCCTGAGTGCATCCCCTTGTGGTCTTATCTTAGCTTCTATGGTCATTGTATGTATTTTTGGTTTGGGAAAGTATTAAATTTATTTACATTATTTCCAATGGAAAAAAATTGTTTGGTACTTATTGTTTTTGATATTCCTTTTACCTCCCAGAACCAATTACAGCGAGCACTGAAGTACCAGTGTATATATTCATACTTAAGAGATGGAGAAAAAATACAGAATGGGCTTACACATGCAAACTTGGGCTTCCCAAAGTATTTAAAGTATCAAATTTCCTTGGTGCCAGTCACTCTAGGCATTTTATGGTTCACTCAGTAGTTTCCTAAATATTACATAGGTGTAATCTACCCTATAAATTTCAAATTCACATAAAAAACTCAAAGACTTAAATACCAATAAATACCTTATGTCTTATGAAACATTTCTGAATAAAAAGTTACTTTAATGTCTTTGACTTTCTATATACATAAGTGCCCAAATATAGACTTTGAACCTAATTGAGGAGATAAAAGGAAACAAGACTCTCAGGACAATCTTTTTAGGTAGATGACAATCTGTTCTGGCTAAGATAGGGTAGACGCTGGTAGTCAGATAAAAGAAAAGGTAGTACTTGCATATCAAGTCATCTTGAAGCTTGTGAAATCCAATGAAGTTTGATAGGAAAGTTAAATCCATGAAAACACCTGTAAAGTTTGATCTCAATCCTGGCAGTTTCTAACTGAAGATAGCATCCTAAAATATATTCATGCACACTGGTGGGGAGAAGAAGATGGACCTTATTATTTGAGTTGCGACAAAGAGAAATGATAGTTAGAAAATAAGAGCTGGTCCCTCAGAATAATTCTGGTGATTTAAGAAAGATTTGTGGAGGGAACCTGAGTAACACCAAGTTGTTTTTTACTGGTAGGTGGGTAGGTAGAAAGTTATGTTGTGTGTAAAGATATTTAATCTGTAATATTTAAGAGAAGTGAGGGTTTTTTTTCCCCTCAGTTATCTAAGAAACTCTTTAACCATTTTACAAGGAAAAAAAAATACTTAGAAAGTTTGTTGTAGCATGTTTAAGCTTCCTGTAACAGGAGTAGGCTATATGGATATGTTCTATATGGCTTTATTCCATGGAAAAGTTAATGACTAGTTGTAACTTTAATATCATTTTAATGTCAGACCTTATCTGAATGACTGAATTCAAGGTATTTCTGTTTCTTTAGGCCCTAGGGAAACATTATAGAGCTGAGCTATTGAAATTCAGGAGCAGTTTGGAATTGCCAACAATAATGTACAAGAGAGATGAAGTGGGTCCCAAAGTCAGGTTGAGTTCAAAACTAGGCTCCTCCACCTAAACTATGGGTGATTTTGGTCAAGGGGGAATATTATCCATGGGGTTCCTGTGAAGGGTAAATGAAAGAATATAAGGAAACTGCTCCTTTGGCACAGTGCCTAGCACATAACAAATCAAATAAATATTAACCAGTGTATTATTAGGAGGAAGAAATTCTTGTTAATGTCATGTATATGTTTGCATGTTAGTTTTAACACGTTACTCTTTGATACAAGGTACACTGAGGATATAAGAATTATAGCCATTTACAATGGTAGATGACATGTATGTGATTTTCACATAAGATCTTACACATGTGAAATAGTAATGGAAATTTTACTGGAAAAGTGTCATAAAGCTCTAGGCAAAGCCTAATTATTTAATTTAAGGATAAATACATGTAATCTTATATTAATTTGATCTTATTCTATGAAATAAATTTATATGGATATGGAAGAAAATTTACATGAATATGAAAGAAATCAACTTTACTTTTAGCTAAAGATAGACTAGAACTTTTTTGATGTAGCCTTCTTAAAAATGTGTATTATTTTCTAAATATTATAGTACTTAAAATGTTATTTTAGGTTCAGTTCTTAAATATACAGAACTTATTTCTCTTTTAATTGTAGCCTACAGTGATGCCACAAACAGAGAGATATGTATGTGTTTTTATAGAAAATAGTCAACAAGACTTTTTGTTTTGTATATTCTTCTATAGTTTTGTATAGTGTGGCTTCTACATAGTTCTACATGGACAAATATATATTTAGTCTCTTTTATGTGCTAGGCACTGGAGACAATGCTGCCTCCTTCCCTTTGTGGCTTACTAGAAAAATAAATAAATAAGCAAATAAAATGTCCAACACATTTAAGTGCAGCAAAGAAGAATGAGGAGTGTGTGTGTGTGTGTGTGTGTGTGTTTGTGTGTGTGTGTGTGTGTGTCCTGGAGATATGTTTTACTTGGAGTGGTCAAAGAGGCTGAGACCTGAAGGAATAAGCTGAGAAAAAAAATGGGGTGAGGATGATTATAGCAGATACAAAGGACTTGAATATCCAACAGGTTTGAAGAGCAAAAAGAAGAGCATCATTTTTAATTATTAAATAAAAAATAAATGAAATAACGTTTCATCTATATGGCCCTCGTATTCAGATCTCCAGGGAAAAGTTGTAAATCCTAAAATAATGGTTTTCTCACTGTCCGTCATCAGTGTTGGTCTTTGGCTGGGTTGTTTTCAATGAGTATCTGCCCCCTACTTCTGGTTCTAGCAACCCTGATGGGCCACAATTAGAGAAAGTGGACTTCACTTAGGTATAGAAAGAAAGCCTTCTCAAATAAAATTACCTTCAGAATGCTATGCTATTACAAATTTAATCTTTATGCAAAGTTTAAGAGGTTGTTAAGATTTGGCCTGCTATACTTGAAGGTTTTTGTTTTTGTTTTTGTTTTTGTTTTTCTAGGCTAACAGTATCTGTTTTTCAATACCTCTCCCAGCCAAAGGAAAGAAAGAATTTCCAGAACTCACTAAGAGCTAGTTAGCCCTGTGGTCACTCATAAAAGACAACACTACATCTGTGTTTCCTCATGGTAAATTTCCCTTAACTTTGGTAGCAAGTTGGCTACCAGGCAGCCTACATTGAATTCTCTTGCTGTTTGTACATAGATTTTGGTGTTCTAATGCCTCTAATGGGCTAAATTTCATTAATATTTGAGTTCAAAATGTAAGTGGTTAGTAGATATATGTGTGTAAAAAAAATGGTTATACCAACTGGCTGTAGTAATCTTCCCAAAGGATATGATATTGGCCTTCAGCTGATAAAGTATGCCCACCATGACAAGATGAATGATCCAGAAGACCTAAGTTCTGAATGGCAAGACTGTTCAGGACATATGAGAACTGAGTGGGGAAAAAATCCAGTCATTGTCAATGTAGAATGGTTACAAGGCTGGATACTTTCCCGACAGCCCTCGTTTGTAGAGTTCTTTTCCCAGTTGCACTTAAGAGATTCATGAATAGGTTTTATCAGCTTCAAATACCAAATACACTTTTGGCTTTTACTAACCAAAACCCATCACCAGTCATCTCCATAGCCATCATCCTATGTTCATCCTCTAAATTCTCATGTACTTTCTAGATCATAAAGCAACAAAACAATAACAAAAGCAATAATATCAACCAAAAAATAAGTACATTACAGTTTTCATGTGAAATATATTATATTCCATTCTAATTCTTTTGAGAAACTAACATTCATAAAAAATATATACACATAAATAAAATTCTGTCACACATAATATCTTATTAGTTGATATCTACCATTCCTTGACCAAAGTGAATAACAAAGTTTATCTGCCCAGATATGTCTGTTTAAGTAGAGATAATAATGCAGCTAAGTAGAACCACTTAAAAACAACTCCAAAATGATCCAGAGACAGAGGAAGGAAGAAAAAGGGAGGAATGCATCCCAACAGAGCTCTGTGTTCCGTGAACACTCAGTAATATTTCTATGCACCATCAAAACTTCACAGTTAAATTTTACCAAGTTTACTGTTGCCACTGATGCTTTGTATTGCTTTTGATGACGGTTTTGCCTTCTTGGAATTCAAATAGTTTAATCGGGTCTTGGCAGTTGAGGCTTTTCCTAATTGAAACAGATTCTCTTCACCCTTTTGCTCTGAGACTCCTACTTACAGGCTGAAAGGTCACTTTAAATGTGCTCAGCATTTGGGAAACCACGTAATGAAGTCAAATAAATTCATGCCTATTAAAAGAAGGCGTCTCTTTCTCAAGTTCCAGTGCTGACATAGAATAAACCGTTTGGGGTTTTTTTGTCTGAATTTCTTTAAAAAGATCTCATTGTGCTGCTTCTTATTAATGTTCTTATGACAAGAGAAGGGGAAAATCCCAATTTCCCATTCTCATTTCAACTTCTTCAGAAACATGTATTTTGCTCAGGAATTGCAATTAAACTATTGGAATTTTAACAAATGCTATAGCTGTCAACTAATTTAACGTTTATTCTTTAACAATTTCTTATATTGTTAACTTTTAAAAATTTATCTGTATGCATGTGTATAGTTGCAAAAATATACCGTATGTACATAAATGTTTGGTAGCAGTTTTTGTAATTAAAGACAGAAACAGCATAAATGTCAATGAGTATGGGGTTGATTGAACAATTTATATACACTAATAATAGAATATTTTGTATAACTGAGGAAGATCGTATGTGCTGGTATAGAGCTATCTCCAGGTCATGTTTACTATTATTATTTATTAATATTGTTTTAATTTAAAAAGTTGATATTTATAATCACAGATATCTACTTTCACTCGTTTTCTTTGTATATCCCTTGAGTTTGTTTATATAAATGTGAACAATGAATAAATTCTGTCCATTTCCCCCTTTTTACACAAGAAACCAGCATTTCATTACTTAAAAAAAAATATATATATATTTTATTTATTTATTTTTGACAGAGAGAGAGAGAGAGAGAGAGAGAGAGAGAGAGAG
>PVKE010029868.1:0-19969 GCA_004027555.1 Craseonycteris thonglongyai | reverse complement strand
TTTTCTCAATGTTGTCAATATTGAGGTCTAACCCTATATTAGACAAGCCTCCACTGATTTACTTTTCTTCTGTTAACTCAACATGAATCTCTTCTTTTTTGAGATAAAATTATAACATTATATAAAAATTACTTGTTGAAATCGCACTGAGAGATACGTTTAGGCTCTTAAAAGTTCCACTTGATTAAAAAACTGACCCAATTGGCAAAAGATCTTCAATAAATTATAACACTAACAGAGTGAAGTAACAGCAGACTTTTTACTCTACTGGGCAACCTCCCCATTAGAGAACAATAAAGGAGTCAGTATTATTCAATCAAGTTTATTCACTCAGTATTGTTCAAGTTTATAGAGGTCTCCTTTGCATTCTAAAACTCTGTTTTTGATCCAGGAAGAACAGTTACTAGAATAAAATCTTGAGTTTTTTAACCCTACAAAAAATATTGGATATATTTCAATCTGTAAGGTTTCCAGAGGTATGTGAAAAGTAATCAGTAAGTAAATTGTTAGCTATACTTTAGATTTTCTGGGGATTTTATTTCCCTCTTCTAATGTGTAGCATGTCTATAATGCTGTTTTTAAATGTTTTTATAGATATGCAATACAGGCTACACTTAATTTCTATAAGGCAGATTCAAAGTTGTAAGGGATCTGAAGGTATTTAACCAAACCCAATAAAACTGATAACATACAAGTTTAGTCTGTTTACCCAAAGTCACAAATGTATTAGAAGAAACAAGTGAAACAAGTCAACTCAGTAAAAAATAAAAATAAATAAATAAAATCAGGGCTACTTAAGATTCCTAGTCCTTTTCCTTGACACCCATCTATTCAAGGAATATGAGAAAAAGATACTGAGCAGCATATCTAAGAGCCTCTCTGGTTCATTCTCAATGGATCTTCTCTGCTTAACTCAATTTTTTTCTACAATAACTTTATCACACTAGTGTAAACTGGAACTCTTGTCCAAACTCAAACTAATCAAAGTGAGGACAGCCTCACCAGAACCTAGAATAAAAAGCTTAAGGAAAAGACTTCTCAGTCCAGAAGTATCCAGCCAATAATAGCTGCTGCCTTCCTGAGAAGGGAAAAGACATATACCAAAACACTAAAAAACTCATTAAATGCAGCAGAGGCAACTCTGTTGTGTTCCTTCAATCCCAGGGATCACCCAAAGGAAAGCCTAAGAACAAGGATTCATAGCACCATTATTTACTAGGCAAAAATCTTGGCAATGCAAGTCCCTCTACAGAATTTGCCATGCACATTTTGCTACTACCATGTAACAGCAAACATGATAATCCTTTGCCTTTCTTTGTAAGGGCAATATTCTCTAAGGGAGCTTCATCATTAAAAAAGACTTAAAAAAAAAGAAAAAAAAATTAGCTATAAAACTAAATAAAATATGATTCATGGCCATGTAATAAAAGTCATAGTATAGTCAATAAAGTTTGTAATTCATAATCTCTCAAACTTCTCTTTACTAAGTAAGACCTGTTATTATTTTTTATAAACTTGTGTATCCCTCATAGTGCATAGCACTAAAGTTCTCAGTGTAAATAAAAATATTTAATCAAGAGGGGGATGAGCTAAACATATTGTGATAGAAAGAAAGCTGACTCTGGGTAGTGAACACATATTGTTACACATACACAAAGTACTGTAGAATTGTATACCTGAAACCAATTTAATTTTCACTAAGCAATGTCACCCTATTAAATTTAACAACAACAACAACAAAAAAGATGATTTGCAATATGGATTTGAAGCCATGCTTTTAAATAAACTTTAAATATTCTACCAATAAGAAAAAAACTTGGGGAAGCCGGGATGGCTCAGTGGGCTAGGTGCTCACTTTGCAGCCCCGGAGACCGAGGATCGAATCCCGGCCCCAGCCATGCGGACCCATATGCTGAACTGGGGCGTGCCCCCAGTTCAGTTCTCACTGGGGTGAAACCCCAGCCCAGTTCCTGTCCTGTGCAGCCCCACGCCCACCTGTGGAATGAAACTATGTGGAAAAACCAATCATGTGCAACTATGGAGACTGTTCTGGGCCCTCCCCCTTCTCTCTGTCTCTGTATCTCGCTCGCTCGCTGTCAAAAACAGTAAGAATAAATCTTTAAAAAAAAAACAAAAAACTTAAGGGATTTTATTTGTTCCTTTTGTACATTTAATCTGCAGAAAAAAAGATGGTTAATGGAAATTCCTAGAAACCAAGACAGGTGTTAGAGCTTGGTATTAAGGCAGGTCCTTGACTTAACAGTTAAGACCAAGAGCTACACTTTTTATTTATCATAAAACTCAAAAATTTTAAGCTTCATTCTGAGTATAAAATTTAAATGATAATCACACCTCATCCCAAGCAATTGCATTTACCTTAGCCATGACTTCTGGATCTGGTTCTTCCACAGGGTCAGCCCATTCAACTGTAACTACATTTCCCCATACTTTTACTTTTCCACTCATCAGCCGGCGTCTGGCTTGTGCTGCTGACTTGTGATCCTCATATTCAAGGAAGCAGAACCCCCGATTCTTCTTTTTGTCATCGGGTTGATGATAGAGAATAACGTCCACCAAACCCTCTGTTAAACCAACAGCCAGATAAATAAGCCAAAAGCATCCACCACACATCTAGCAACTAGGCAGAGCTATTACATGCTGAAGAGCAAAAATAACTGAAGCCTCAAAATGACTCACTAACAACCTAGTAGACAATTAATTCAGCATTATTATATAAGGTTTGAGACAGTATTTTATGCTCTCTTTAAATTTTAGGGGTCATGAAGATACAGCCATAAACAAGAGGTCCAACTACTGTATTTTGACATATGACATTCTACAATGTTTTAGAGTGATATAACTTTATAATTTATGAGACTACTACCAAGGAACTTAAAAACCAAATTAACATAAATTCAAGAGAACTGACATTCAACAACTAATCATGACCAAAAAATTGTCTTTAGATCTAACTCAGAAGTTACTGTTTTTACCAAGAATGAAAATAACTGCTAATATTGGTGGTGTCCCTCGCCCTCTGATCCTAGTCCTGTGCCCTCATTTTTTCATGTATGTTCTTTCTAGTTTCTACTTTTAAAGCCATTTATGTTCTAATTTCTACTTTTAAAGCCAGTCTTCTCTAGACTTCCCTATCTAATAAACAGTACCATCTCCCAGGTTCTCAAGGCAGAAAGTGAAGACTCATTCTTGATGTCTTCCTTTATGTCCAGTCCCCTAGCCAATTCCACGCCAATCTATTTTTTTCTATCTCCACTGCTATTACTCTAGTACAATCTTCTACCTGAACTACTATTAAAGTTTCTATTCCTAATTCCCCCTAAGCTATTATCCATTTAACAGGAGTAATAGTCTGTAAACATGAAAACAAATGTTATTCCCTGTGTTAAAAACCTTCAAATACTTTCTCATTATACATATAATAAAATCCAAACTCCTTACATGGTCTACAAAAGGCCTGCATACTTAATCTCATATAATTCTACACCTAATTCTACCTTTTAACAACACTGCTCTTCTCTGTTACTTTAACACACCAAGTTCTTTCTTGCCTTAGAGCCTTGGTATATGTTGTTGCTCTCTTGGGAATGCACATCCCTTTGCTCTTTGTATGCTATTATACATCCTCCTCATTCTTTATGTCTTGGATGAAAACCTTCCATAACCATCAAAACAGGGATAGTGGCTCTTCTCTAAATACCCTTTATTTCCCTCTTCCAGTACTTATAACAATATACAAATATTTAATTTTGTTGTCTTATTTCCTTTCCCAGATTTTAAGTTCTATAGGGGCAGGGAATAGATCTCTCTTATTGACTGCTGTATCCCAGCACATAGTACAATGCCAGCACTTAATAGGCACTGGATAAACAGTTGATGAAAGAATGAATAAATGGGTAAGAAGCCAGAAAGGAGCTGGTAGGTAATAAAAATGTGACGAGGTCAAAGAACTGTGTCAGTAGGGGTATCTGACAAACACAGTTATGATGGATAGTGGCAGTGATTACAAAATGAGATGCCAGAAGTCAAGATTCCTGAGTGGTTAGAATTTGAGGTGACAAGATCCAAAATGTAATCTGGTATGTAAAGGGCAGGAAATGAGCTAGTCATAAAACTAGGAGGCTACGGTACTAGATCACCAAGTCTCAAGATGTGGCATGCATACCCCTGGAGGTACATGCTGGGTCGTTCAGGGGTATGTGAAAAGTGACAATATTTAACTGTGTCTTGAATATTGTAAAAAACTTGTGGTTTTTACTTTTACAGATTTTTTTTTATTGTTTTTTTGACATAGAGACAGAGAGAGAAGGGGAAGGGCCCAGAGCAGTTTCCATAGTTGTACAACGTAAGTTTTTGACATAGTTTCACTTCACAGGTGGGAGCAGGTCTGCACAGGGCAGAAACCTGGCCGGGGGCCTCCTGAATGGGAGGTGCGCTCCATGAGAAGCAAGCCCGGGGCAGAAGCTGAACCACGGGCCTCGCCCTGGTGATAACCAAACTGGGGAAACACCTCAGTTCAGCAATGGGCCGGCACAAACTGGAGCCAGGATACAATCCTTGGACCCCAGGGCTACAAAATGAGCGCTCAACCCATTGTGCCAACCCAGCTTTCCCTAGTTTGTACTTTTAGTGTAGTAATTTTTCTTTCCTGACTTATTACCTCATTTCCACTATTTTACATTAAGATCGGCACAGATCAAGTATCAGTATTTAAAAATAGCTGTTTTAAAAACAAGGAGTATAGTTCAAAGAAATGGGTTTAAAAGGGGTACACAAGTGGAAAAAGGTTGTGACCCACTGTACTAGATGGTTCAGCCACATAGATGTTAAAAGTATTAAGAATAAGTTAATTTAGGGCACAAGAGGAAGACTGTGAGCTAGAAGCAATCTTCAATTAATGAAAGACTGAACTGGGAGAACAATAGATGACAGCCTAAAGGAAGTAGAAAGGACAGTATGTTTGGATAACAAAAATGTAAAGGAACCATTGTTGTTATACGGGAAAGTAATGGTCTAAAATAATTTTTTAAACCATAGTTAATATTTAGTGGATTCCATCATTATTTTAAAAAATGAAATGAAATAGGAAATGCCAGACTAAGTCATGTAAAGTGAAAGAATGGTTATATATCGGAAATTTTGAGATATCTGATCAAGATGAAGCAACAAAAAGGGAGTTTTCTCTCATCCCCTTGGACCTAAAGCACATTGAATGTCAGGGGAGAAAAGCCTTTAGTTGAGGGAGACGGCAAAGGCTTTGGCAAAAGCCAAGGTTCAATTAAGGCAAAGGAGTAAAAGGGACATTCCAAGAAATTAACCGTATGAGAGAACTTGCTTAGTCTGAAACACTATGAAGAAGAAGGCAATTTAGAAATTGAAGAGACATTTGAATTCTTAGATTAATATACACTTGCTTTTAATTTTTTTACACTTCTAAAATTACCACAGGTTTCCCAAAACTAACTTCTAAATACATTTTTGTTTTACCTGTGACTTTACTGAATTCTTCCAGAATGTTTTCTTTAGTCTTATTCTTCGGAATCGATCCAACAAAAAGCCTGTTGTTTGCCACAGAAATGCACACTCCAAGGTGTTTACCGGGGCGAATTTCATAGCTGTCACACTGCAATGAAGAAAAGAACCAGACACCCACAACCACCCCAAACTCAGGACAACTGATCTCAATCTAAAAAATTCAACAATTTTAGGTCAAATACTCCCTGCTTTATGAACTCACAGAGTTCTGTCAGGCTCACCATAATATAAATATGTATTTTTAAACTTATTACAGGGGAAGCCGGGATGGCTCAGTGGGTTGGGCGCTCACTTTGCAGCACCGGGGACCAGGGATCGAATCCGGCCCCGGCCCGTGTGGACCCATATGCTGAACTGGGGAGTGCCCTCAGTTCAGTTCTCTCTCTGTCTCTGTATCTCTCTCTCTGTCAAAAATAAAAATAAATTTAAAAATATATTAAAAAAAAAAAAATCAATTTGTTAAACTTATTAGTCTCTCATTTTAGGTTAGTTCACTGCTCCTCCATATATGTGACTCAAAAGTTATTCACTTTATTTTTAAAAATCTTTTATTTCAATTTTATCTAAAAAATTTTTCAGAAAATTTCAGAAAAAGTATAAGAAATGATTAATCAGGGCCCTTGGAAGATAAAATTAGATATAGATAAGGGTAAGCCATAAGCAAAATAATAACAATACATAAAGAGTAACAACTATGTTTAATCAATGCAAAAGAAATTTAGAACTTCCTATTTCACACACAAAAAACAACAGAATTCTAAACACATACATATAGTTATATGAAATGATAGGAATAAAAAATGTTTTATTTAAATCACTGTATTGTTTCCTTGATAAACTTTAGCTCCTCAGGCTTAAACATTACTTACCTATTTATTTACTAAAAGATGCTATTATTTAAAAAAATGAAATATTTCATACATTACCAGAAATGTACAAATAAAGCTTTGAAAACATCTCAATAATAAACAAACTGCATGGGGAAGCCGGGATGGCTCAGTGGGTTGACAGCTCACTTTGTAGCCCCGGGGACCAAGGATCGAATCCCGGTCCCGTCCCAAGTAGACCCATATGTTGAACTGGGGAGTTCCCCCAGTTCAGTTCTCACCAGGGTGAAGACCCCAGCCCAGTTCCTGCCCTGTGCAGTCCTGTGCCCACCTGTGGAATGAAACTATGTAGAAAAACCAATAATGTGCCACTATGGAGACTGCTCTGGGCCCTCCCCCTTCTCTCTGTCTCTGTATCTCTCTCTCTCTCTCTGTCAAAAACAATAAAAATAAATCTTTAAAAATAAAAAATAATAAACAAACAAACAAACAAACTGTAAGGAAAAGTCCACAACAGAACTAAAATCTGGGTCAAGACAAAGTGAAACCATAATAATTTAGAGGCAACTAATAAAACCGAAAACCTTGGAGAAAGAGGTTACTGTTCTAGGACTAGAACTAGACTAAGTGAGGCCTTCAGGTGTCTGGCCAAAAACAATGATACTGTTACTTTAAGTTACTGAGATGGTTGTTATCTTAATAAAAGAGTACAGATATAATGAATTTGCAGAACTTTGTTACAACTACTACTACTATTACTCCTCTTCCTCCTCCTCCTCTGAAATAAGAACAAAGAGTAAAAGGACCTACAGAAAAGAATCACTAGTAGACTGGTTATAAAACAGAAAAGAGAAAGATTAAAGACAAAGAGGACTGAAGGGACTGGAAATAGAAAGCTAGAAAAGAATATACCTAGAAAATAAATTATACAACTACACTGGAACAAAAATAAAGATTGACAACCATTTTGTGAATTTTGTCCTGAAAATCACTGTTCCCTATTGATTCCCAGAACCCATTTCAGCCTTCATTATACTTTAAGAATCCTATTTGAAAGTTTAACAGCAAAAATTGACATCCTTTTCGTCTAAATTAGGAGAATTAAGAGAAGCCAGGTACTCAAATGAAACTTCAGGTACTAATTACTGTAATGAATAACTTTTAAAAATATGGGAGGGTTTATTAAACACATTACTTTTGGTGTATTTTGTTTCTTTCATACTTTTATAATCAGAAAAAATAGAGTATAGGTCACATACCAATTCAGTCAATATACAAAACATTCAAAGCAAAAACTAAAGAAAATAAAACAATGTTAACTGCAAACATTTTTAATTGAGGTAATTCTCTCAAATAATGACTTGCTAGACAGTGGGTACTTGTTTTATCACGTACCAGTTTAACAGCTTCCTGTGCAGCTTCCTTTCCACAGAAGGTGATAAATGCATACCCTCTGTTCTGACCAGACAGTGGATCCATCATAAGACGCAGATCCCAAATGGGACCAGCCTTTTCGAAAAGGGGTACCAACTCATCCTCATATAAATCTCTTGGTATTTTACCTACAAAGACCTGAAATAAAACCTCTGTATTAGAATCCCAATGTAAGAATTTGATTTTAGAGCCATAAAGCCTAACCGCCTTTTACTTCAGGGGATAGGAACACAAAGATTGTTAAGAAGGAATGGAGACAATTTGAATCTTGTGGAGCTAACACTAAGTTTTACTATGACTTTAGACTCATCAACGTAAAATACCCTATATTGAAAAACAGTAACTAAATAATAAGTGTGCAAAATTTGCACTAACTAAAATTTGAATATTTATAATTTGTCTTTCTCACAAAAATAGAGTGTTTTTATATTTGAGGATATTTGTATTTGACTATCTTAAAACTGTTCTGGAAAGTAAATTCTGTTTTATGGAAATGTAATGTGTTTTTATAAAATAACTAAATGGAAGATTGACGCGGTCTTCCTCAAGTTTTCTCAACTCTAAAATCCTTACTATTTAAAATTCTAGTGCTCCGGGGATGCCAGGATGGCTCCAGCGGGTTAAGCACTTGCCTTGCAGCCCCTGGGTCTGAGGGTCGAATCCCAGCCTGTGCAGACCCATATGCTAAAGTGGGGTGTGGCCCCAGTTCAGTCCTCACCCACGTGAGGTTCCCATGTGGGATCCTCCCCTCACCCTCACCAGGTTCCCAACCTGTACTGCCCCGCCCACCTGTGTAGAATGAAACTATGCAGAAAACCGGAGACTGCTCTGGGCCCTCCCCCTTCTCTCTGTTTCTCTGTCAAAAAGAATAAAATAAATCTTAAAAAAAATAAATAAAGATAAAACTCTCATGCTTCAATACATCCCTTTCTCTATCAAAATATTGCATTTTAAGGTATAAAAATATTCCTCACCATATAAAGATCTGATCTTCTATTTTAATTAAAATAATATAGGATTAAATTATAATATACAATGATAAATTAGAATTAAATAATCAGAAACCCTCTCAGTGTTTATTTACAGACCCCAATTTTCAAGTTTCCATAATGTCAGCAACATAAAAAAACAATCTTTTATGTTAAAAACATTTGTAATCCATACACATCTTAAAGAGTAAATCAGTGTTGGCATGAGAGATGAATTTTCTAGTTAAATTCTTCTACATTTCATATCTGAAAAATGACCTGATTAATAAATAATAGCAATCCAAAAAATGTCAATATTATACTGGATATTAAGTTCCTGATGTTAAGCTCTACAACAGTTGTGCAACCTTATCACAATCCTTTTCAAAATAATCAGATTCACCTTTACTGTTACCTGATAAAACTTGAGTTCTTCTGAATTTCTACCATGATTCTCACACAACAGCTATTTCAATTCTTCTATCTTCTAAAAGTCTCCAATCCTTCTTCTCTAAATCTCATTCTAAGTTCTGGGAAAACTACTGATTTCTTCATATTCTTTCCTCTCAGCCTTAAAAACCTTTCTCTATATCTATTTTTACTTTTTTCCTTTACATTTCAGAAAAAGGTTTACTTCCTTTCCAAGGTTAACTCCTTAACCCTAATAAGCCCATTTCTTCTCACCAACTCTCTTACTCTGCTCAGTATATCCTTCCTATTGGTTCCTTCCTATCTTCATACATGCCAAATCTCCCATAACAAAACTGTAAACAAATAAAAGACCTTACTTTAGCTTATATTATATATCTTTCCTTTCATTTTTATGTTCTTTGAACACATGCCCGTATGTTTTATTTCACTCATAATTATTCTTTTCAACACATCTACTATTTGCTTAGTACTGTGCAGCTATAAAGAAGTATAAATAAGACATTTAAGGCATCACATGAATGCTATCCCTACAGAAACATCTAATGAAAATTTACCCTGAAAAGCACTTGGCATCAATGCTCTCTTTAACTCTAAAACTGTCTTCTTCTAACACTAAACTGTATGTCCAAATGTCACTAATGGACTTCTAATGACCAAATTCAAGTCTTTCCTCAGTCTCATCATCCTTGCTTTCTCAACAAGCATTAACACTGGTGACTCTACCTTCTAAAAATCCTCTTCCCTTCAGTCTTCAGAATTCTCACTAACCCCGGTCTTCTTAGCTTTAATTACTTCTCTAACCTTTCTACAGTGATTCTTCTATCCATTTAATAATAATCTACATGTTTCCCAAAGTTATGGATCTATCCTCTATTCTTTTCTTCACTTTTAAAGATCACATTTCCACAGCCTACAACTATATGGTCATCTCCCAGATTCACATCCCAAGACCTAAGTCTGTTATCTCCAACTGCCTATCCAACATTTCTTCTTGAGTGTCCTCATTTTACCTCAAATCATCAATTAAGTCTAGTGGTACCAAATTTCATTTTTTGAATTTAGATATATGTATAGATAAGAATGACTATGTATCAGAATGTATGAAAAACCTGATCTAATTTTATTCTTTTTCCTTATATGTAACAAATATTCTACAATAAAGATATGTTTATAAGAAATATTTCCTTTTTCCAAAAATCAAAATAACTAAAACCCACCGTTGTCAACCGGCTCCTCTGATTTTTCGCCATTTCTCTTGGAAGAACATAATCTCTGCTGCCCCCGCAAGATGACTGAGGAAATAATACTCCCATAATCAAAAAAATCTCAGATATTTTGACTCTTTCCCCCCCATTCCCACCCATATCAAATTTATCTTTTAAGTATCAGCTTGAAGTTACTCTAGTGCATAATGCCCAGCCTATACAGACATCTGGTCCCTCTCAAGAGACAAACCTTTCATGAGTCATGGAGTCGCATATACCTCCAAACCATGTGCTACGTATTTTTCTAAATTATAGATAAGGCATTCATGAAACCTATATTCTAACAGAGACAAATGAAAATAAAAAAATAAACAAAATGATTTCAGGAGGTGTTAAAGGCTAACAAAAAAGCAGGGAAAGGAGATAAATGATGAGGAAGAAACTGTGTTTTAATTAGAGGGTCTCCCTAAAGAGGTAAATTTAAACTGAGACCTAACAAAGAAAATTCAGTAAAAATCTGAGGAAAGAGTATCCCAAGGTGAGGAAACAAGTACAAGATCGGAGTACCACTGACACAGATGAAGAACAGCAAATAGGCCAATGTCTGGAATACAAGTTTCATACAAAAGATAGTACTAAGAAAAAGAGAGAACAGGGGCCAGAGTAAGTTAAACCAATGGTTAGGAGTGTTGAGTTTTACTCCAAATGTGCTGGAAGGACATCAGAGAGTTTTGAGTAAACAATAAGTGGGTATGACTTATGTTCTAAAAGGAATATTCTGGCAGCTGGATGGAAAATGGACTGTATGGAGAAACAGGCTGACTGGTCAGGTTAACAGGTCAATACAGGGAAGAGATATGGCTTGGCGTGGTAAGATGAAGGTAAGAAAAATGTGAGAAATAGTGAGCTTCAAATTATGTTGAATTCAAATCTACATTTTAGTTACTCTGAGCAAGTTTCTTAATCAGTGAGTGTCAATATCCTCATCTGGGAATAATACCAACAAGAGGGTTCAATTTCCATGTGAGAAGAGAGCTCACAACTTGTTTCTCATTTTATTCTCAATTCTGAATGAATGTATGAATGAACATCTACCTCACACACTTAACAGCTTATGTACTAGATACCATCCCTTCTCTCCTACTCAAGGACACATGGTCCAGCAACAATTCTATCAATTTCTCCTTTTATACTTGAATCATTTCCATCATCACACAATATGTTATAATTTCTCCCTTAAAATTTAAATCAACACAAAACTGTATCTTGACTACAACACCTTCCAGCTGCTGTCCCATTTCTCTACCTTTTGTAGCAAAATTGCTCAAAAAACTGTATATACTGGCTATCTCAAATTCTTCATTTCCCACACTCTGGAAATCTCCAAATCTCTCTTTTACCATCATTCCTGTCAAAGTCATTAATGACATCCACATTGCCACAATCAAATGTCAATTCTCAGTCCTCACCTTACTTAGAAAGTATGATATAACTGACCATCCTTCCTTCTGTGAAAACTTTCTTCACTTGACTTCTAGGACACTACACTCCTGGTTTTTCTCTCACCTCATTAGCTCCCTCTTCTCAGTCCCTTGTTAGTTCTTCCTCATTTCCCCAAACTCTGAATGTTGAAGGGTTAGAGGGGAACAGATCTTAGGCTTTTTCTCTAAGCTACACACACTTCCTTGGTGACCACATCCAAACTTATGGTTTCTAAATACCATCTATATGCTTATGCCTCCCCCACATGCATCATCTCCAGCCAAAACTCTACCCTGAACTGCAGACTCATATCATACAATAGCTAGACTTGGAAGTCTATGAGACATCTAACTTATTACATCTCCAGAACTGAACTATCTTTCAATCCTGTTAATTTCCTCTTCTCTAGTCTTCCTCGTTTCAATAAATGGCTACTCCATCCTTCCAGGTGCTCAGATCAGAAGCCTTAAAGTCATCCAGGTGCTCAGATCAGAAGCCTTAAAGTCATCCTGGGCTCCTTTCTCTCATATCCCCATATCCAATCCATCAATAAATACTGTTAGATCTTTCAAAATATCCAGAATCTGACTACTTCTTACTAGCTTCAGCTATACCAACCTGTATTATCAACTCCATAAACAAACATTCATTAATGGCATAACACTAAAAAAAAAAGCCACTAATAAAAGATGTCCTGAAATAAGAAATATATAAGAACAATTGATATTAATTCTAAAATGCATTTTTTGGTGTGGCTAGGCTGTTCGGCTGTTAGTCTCATAAGAATTTTTATATTTGAGGATATCTGTATGAGTATCTTAAAGGTGTTCTGGGAAGTAAATTTTGCTTTCTATTGTTTCTATTAACATAATGCAATGGGGCTTCGTAATTACATTGTTCACTATTCATATTTTCTTCCTACCTATTACAAATACATGTAAAAGCAAAGAAAAAGCACCTACAGCAGCACTATGAAAATATGAGGGCTGTCCAGAAAAAATCCAGCCATAAATGCCTCTACTTTTCATATAATGTGGCTGGATACTTTCTGGACAGCGCTTGTGTATCTGACACACAACTAAGCATCAGATTATACTACTACTACTACTAGTGTTTACATTTTTAGTATCAGACAGGTCCACCTCATTAAGCATACCTGAAGAGAAAAACCTGTATTTTCATCAAAAGTATTTTAATGATTCATTAAACACTTTACAGAAAGGATTCATAAAAGCAAGTTCCTGGTGCTCTATCATTTGAATGTTAGAAGTCCAATTTACAGATTTTCCAAGAAAACTGTTTTATTTTAGAAGCAACATCTATAAAATGTAGTCAACAAAGTATCCAATACTACAATCACTGGGGCCTATGATGAATGAAGCAGGCCAAAAACACTGATTTATCTGAGAAATAAGAGGTGGCCTCATTTCAAGATCAGTTTAACTTAGGATGTTAAAAGAACTTAAAAAGGCTAAATAGGAGGTACTGGGATAGCTCAACAATTTGAGCACTTGCCTTGCAACTGCGAGGTCCGGGGATCGAATCCTGGGCCCCGGCCCATGCAAACCCATATGCTGAACTGTGGTACAACTGGTAACTGCCAGGGTAGCGGCGAAGGTTCTCGCCTCCAGTTGGGTTCCCGCCCCGCACGGCCCCACATCCACCTGTGCGGAATGAAACTATGTCACAACTAATGATGTACAACTATGGAGACTGCTCTGGGCCCCCCCACCCCCTTCTCTCTCTCTCTCACCTTTTCTCAAACAATAAAGTAAATCTTTTAAAAAAAGGCTAAATCTAAACAGTATTCAAAAACTAAGCATCACTCTTTTTAGTTTTATATTTAGCTCAATTTTTAATAGAATAGAAATATTTTCCTTTTATTAATTTGTTGGTCCCTGAACCATTCTGACTCCATATGCGCTCTCCAAAGTAAGCACTCAGTCATATGCAAGTGGTAATTTTCCACCTACTCTCCATAACCAATATTAGATTCCAACAATAGTTCTTCCTTTACTCACTTGGCATCAAGGCTTAGAAAAAGTTTTGGCTATTATCTATCTACCCATCAAATATTTCAAGAATAATAAGAGAAAGCCCTTTAAGGCTCCAGAAGGAACCAAAGAAGTCTTTTGACTCAACAAAGTCTTTTGAGTATCTATCTACTGGGGTTCTTTTGTTATCCTGTTATTATTTGCTATTTAGCAGAATAGCAGCTCTTCCTTATATGTACTTCAATTCGAGTGTGACAGTTATATACTTTTAAGTTTTTGTTAAATAGGACTGTTACCAGTTCTGTAACATTTCTATTAGTTAATAAACCAAACAATTAGATCTCAATCTACCACTTCCTTTAAATTCCTAAACAGAACATCAGTACTATGCATGTTAAACAAGTAAGAACTTCTTATATAGCCATGATTTCCACGGATTATTATATTTATGTCAATGGAAACAAATTAAAGCAGAACTTGCTTCCCAAAACAGTTTTAGAATACCAGCTGAAGAATATAAAGATACTATAACCAGACTAGGTCTGAAAGCTAAGGCACACTAAAAAATACATTCCAAAATACCTATCATTTTTGTACACTTGTATCTCAGGACCATACTCAGCAACATCTGTTAATGAGTGCTCACTTATAGGATTAATTTACAGATTTTATCCAAAGATAAAACCTCCCATTCTCCTCATAACTTAATTTTAATATTGTCAGTCTCAGGCACTGACCTTAATTTCAACTTCCTCATCAAGAGCTAAACAATTTTAATGACTGTAATGAAACATAAAAGAACAAAAACTTAAACCTCACAGCATCAAAAACACCAATTTATTAAATATACCAGCAACCCAAAATATTAATAACAAATTTTTCTAATTTTTCAGAACTTTTAACAAGCATAGGTCAAATCTCATGAAATCTAAATTTATGGGAGGAATCTAAAACTTCACACTGCGACTTTATGACAAATTGCTTGACAGGAGTGGCTAAGGCTTGTGACATGATATAGGGGTTTTGCTATTATACAATTTCTGCTGTATATAATGATAGCTAATATAGGAAAATGTATCTCTCTTCTAGAAGCCATGCAATATAAGAGAATGTATACATATTTTACAATTAGCATACCAACTATTTGTTTCTAATTGGGATACTCAAAATTATCTATTAAATTATTCAAATGCTGCTAGTGAAATCTTAAAAGTACTAGCAAACTCCTTTATTATGTATATGAAGCAAAGATACAACAAGTCTCTATTAATGACTCCAATCTAATGGCCTAAAAAAAGTAAATTTCTATAATTATGACACAGATACAACCAATTTTACACCAGGCTGTACTGAGCATTGTGAAGAACATAACAATAACAGTATTCTACAGATTTAATTTTATTCCTAAAGATTTTATAACTAGTTGAAGAAACAAGACTTCAGAGAAATGTATTAACTGGTAAATATTAATATGGATATCACACGCTGAATGGTATAATATAGATAACTTCTTCAAACTGTATTCTCCCCTTGGAGATGTTCTAGGCTGCCTCTAGAACTAGACAAAAGCAAAGGAGAAACTCCATTTTGATCATTTTCTATGAGGTTTTAAAGTAAAAAAAAAATAAATACTGAGCTGAGAACAAAATTTAAAACCATTAGACAAAAATACATATGCTGTAGGAGTCTGAGTAAGAAAATTGAACTATGTTTCTATATTGTTTAAAAGTAAACTAAAAATGTAGATTTGAAAGGGTTCACTACATAAGCAGAACATTAAAAGATAGCGGCGGGGGGAGGGGGATGATGAGAGGACAAAAGTGAAGAAACAGCCAAAATATTATTCACTTGTATGCTGTATTTCGATGACATCTGCTCCTTAAGGAACATAAATGGCCAGCGTCCCAATTCCAATTCTATCAATAATTACATAACATTAAGTAATTTAGAGTATTTTCTAAGAGACTCAACACAATCATATCTAGCTAATTCAGGCATCATGAAAATAAAAAGCATAGAGCTCCTTTTAATAATGCTAAATATAAAGAAACAGAATATTAATTGTAATGTCTGAAAGTTCAGGAAACAAAGACTAATGGATGTAAACTCCATTCTATGTACAGAGAACAAGAATTAGTTCAGATATAGATCTAAAAAGTACATTAAATAGTGATCTTTGTTTATCCATTCACAAACCAGAAATAATAATCTTTTCTTTTGGCTCCCTGAACAGTTAAGTTTTAACTTTTAGGAAGGTGTTATTGGTAACAGTTTTAGTAAGGCTTTACTATTTCCTTTAAAGTTACTTAAACAGGAATTTTGAGTTAACATTTAAGATTTCTTAGAATTTTAACATAAGTAGGAGATACATAGTAATACCACATAAATTTTTCATTGACATCATCACCTAAGGAAGCTACCCCAGATCACTTTGTTTTATCTAATTTCATCTAGTTTA
This sequence comes from Craseonycteris thonglongyai, assembly GCA_004027555.1. Lineage (NCBI taxonomy): Eukaryota > Metazoa > Chordata > Mammalia > Chiroptera > Craseonycteridae > Craseonycteris > Craseonycteris thonglongyai. Next base: position 3,616 of record PVKE010029868.1, on the reverse strand, counting down.
AAATTTAAGTTATAAAGCCACAATTTTAGCATTCAAAACAAAAAACTAAGCAATCATTTGTCAAATATTGTGTACCTGCTATATTCCTGGGATTATGCTAGGCACTAAATATAAACAATAGAAACACCAAATCAGAAAATGTCCCTACTGTAACAGAGCTCACATTTTGGCACATAGTTTTCTCCATTTAAAAGATCAGAATGAAGAGATATGAAGAAAGCTCTATGAAGGCACAGATGGAGAACAAATTTACTTCTTTATTCAAATATAAACCAACGTGCTCAACCTTTTCTTATTCTACATCCTTCCTTTGAGCAACCTGCTCCCGTCAATAAATCTCTCAGTAAATACTGAGGACCTTCTATGTGATGGATGGGAGAGTCAAGGATGGAGGAAAAGACTATTTAAAATTAGACACAAAATAAAAAAATAAATAAAAAAAACAATTGTTTCTCCTTAATAACCTCAACACAAGTACCTAAAATGGTGTGTTGCTAGTTGCACAGTGTTACCAACCATTACTAAGAATTCCACATTCCTTTACAAAGTGTTTGGGTATCTATTAGTTACATGATTGATTATCTCTGCTTATGATAGCAGCAAAATACAGATTGATATCCAAAAAATTAATAATAGCTAAACTTTAAAAAGAATCAAGTATTTTTCCTAATTGCACAAGAGAATTATCTACAAACTGGAAAGATTTTGGCAAACAGTTGAAAAACACTTACTTCTGTTCCAATTCCAGGTTGCATGCCAGAGTACACACTGTCTGGTGGAGGACCACCATATTTCCTCTGTCCTGTGGTTACATCCAGTGTATAACCAGTCCTCTCAAGCAAGGCCTAAAGGTAATTATACATCTGTTTATATTTGAATATTAGCACACACAAATCAGTATATTAATATTTTCCAACTGGAACCCCAACCTCTGACTCCAAACTACCTATTCATACTTATGTGCCACAGTATTATTCCTTTTGCACCCCCTCCACTTCAACTAGACCTCTTTCCTTGTTTTGTTCCCTTTACATACCATACTTACCTATTTCCCAGTGATTCTTTTCAAATAAAGTGTTTTCTATCCTTAAAAAATCTTATGTCCTACCTCTCATGCAGCTTTTCTCATTTACTACTTTCTCACAACTTCCTACTCTCTATTGTATGCAAAAAATTTAACTTTTATTTTGTATTCCTGCTACACCATAAAGCTCTGTAAGAATCAGACCATTTCTCATACAGCATAGACTCAAAATATTTGGCAATTACCAAATAAATATACTCAGGTTTTGTAAAACAAATAAAATTTCATGTTTCTTACTTTCCTCACAACATTGTATTAGGTATTAAGAGGAATCATAGAAATGATAATGTCCTTGCCCTCAGAGTTTGTTAGTTTATATGGAAAACCTATAGACCAAAGACACAATGAAAAAAAAAAATGCAATCCCAATCTACTAGAAAGGGAAGAATTTTATACTTCAGGTTTTAAAAATTATACCATGTCAGAGCAACAAGAAATTTTAGATACTATTAGTGGTTTTCAAAAATACCTTTGGAGAAACCCTAGGCAGGGTTTCTCTCTACCCCTGCCTCAAACAGAGCTAATCTACTTTAAACATAGAAATACATGTACCGGTAATGTATAAAACATAATAATGTGTATATTATATATTTACACATAGTGGTATTTGCATAACATATAATATACACATATTACATATATAATATACATCTTACCAAGAGCAAATAACCTCAGGGAAATAATATAGACCTATTGAATAAACAGTAATAAAGGTTTTATTTATTTGTTTTTAAAGATTTATTTTACTGTTTGAGAGGTGAGTATGAGAGAGAAGGGGGGAGGGCACAGAACAGTACAATATTAGTTGTGACGTAGTTTCATTCCACACAGCTGCATATGGGGCTTTGTGGGGCGGGAGCCAAACTGGAGGCCTCCCACATGAGAGGCAAGAACATTCACCACCATCCTGGTGGTTACAGTCGCGCTGCAGTTCAGCATACAGGTTTGCAAGGGCTGGGACTCAATCACTAGACCTCACGGTTGCAAGGCAGGTGCTCAACCTGCTGACCTATCCCAGCATCCCATTAATAGGTTGTTTTTCAGTAATAAGTTTTTGTTGTTGTTGTTTGTTTGTTTTTAAACTGTTACATCAAATAGATTTTTCACACATTTATTTAGAAAATAGGGTTATGCCATTTTACAGATGAAGGGAAGAAAGGTACAAAGCTCTAAAAACCTAGTTATAGGACAGAAACTATGTTGTATTTCCTATCTACATAAAACTGTACAACTTCAACACTGAATAAGTATTTCAAATTGAAAAGTCTATCACCGCAGCAAAACATCAATGTCCATTTAACTAAGGAATCAGGTTCACTAGTCCTTCACTAAAAGTCAGATATATTTATCTTTTGTAGGAGTTTACCTAATTAATAATAATAGTAATAATGGCTCATAGTTTTAGTTCCTGTTATATTCCAGGTATTACTCGAAGTACTTTACATGTTTTAATTCCTTTAATCGTCAAAACAATCTTATGGGGTAGGCACTATTTACTATTCTCAGTTTACAATAAAAGAAACTGAAGTAATAAAATTTCAAAAGGAGGAAAACAGTTATGAAAACACCTCCTTACCAAGAGAAAAGAAACAAAATGCTTGGAAAGTAACTGAACCAAGAGACCTGACTAGTACAATACAAAAAATGATGACAGGAAGCATCAATAAATATGTATCATTCATAACTCAAAGTACAAGCATGAAGGAGAGTCTGAATTAGGGTTTTGTACCAAACATACAATTAAATGTTTGCCCCCAAAATTTTTGTTATTTTCCCTAAATTATTTCATTTCTAAACACTAATTTTTAAAAAATGGAACTATAAAAACTGTTTCTAGGAAACAAGCATTTGATCTCATCATTGAATTCAATTTCATTACCAAGTCAAGTTTTACCTTGATCTTTGCTTCATCAGGTCCCTTTGTAGATTCTTGTACCTTGCTCCCCTGTTTCTCCCTTTGCCTGTAGGTCTTCATAACTCCACATAAAAATGCACTTTTGTTCTAGAATAGGCAAGTAATTCAATGAAAAAGAATTACCAGGAATTGCTGAAGGATCAAATACATAATTAAATTTAAATTTCAGAAGACCAAAATTTTAACAAAATATTAACTCATTTATTCACTCAACAAATATTTGCTGAGTGCTTACTATATGCCAGACTGCAGCAGAAAGCAGCAAGAAAGCCAATACCTTCTACACTGGCAAAAGTCTTCCGTTTGTTGATATTTAAATGCACCTGGACTACTTTTGTCACAGGTTCCAAAGTTATTCCTCCTACCTACATTATTTCCCTCCAAGATAATAAAACAGGATCAGATAATCCAAAAATGTTTAAAATCTGAGTAATTTAAACATGAAAAAAACTAATAAAAATTAGCAAAACTTGGCTTTGGTTTCAAGTGTTTTAAGGACCTTACTGCAAACAAAGGAGTGGGGGAAGACTTTCACTTTATTCTTGTGTTTCTGAATATTCTTTGCCATAGCAGATCTTTTTTTTTCTTTAAACTAATTTTTAAAAAGAAGCCAAGGT
>PVKE010029867.1:0-19967 GCA_004027555.1 Craseonycteris thonglongyai | reverse complement strand
GGGGAGGAGGGGGGAGGGAGAGAGGGAGGGGAGGTGGGAGAGGGCACCAGCATTATGTTCTCTCTTTTTTATTCCCTTTCTCTTTCCAACCTCTCCCCTATCGTCCTCATCCCCTCTTCCTCACTTTCTCTCCCTTTCTCTTTCCAAAAATCACAAAACTGCATGCCATTTTTCTCTTTTCTTTTTTACTTACACACATAATCATACAGTGTTCCAGTCCACATATTTGTTTGGCTGATCTTTGATCAAGAACACACCATAAAACAGTAAAATGGTGTATTTTTCTATTGATGGGAAATTATTAACTCCTGAAAATATACCTTCTCTGTGGGATTTAAGTGCATTCATCAACCAAGGAAAACTATTATTTTTAATAAGAGGGCTATCCGGAAAGTATCCATCCATGTAACCGTTCTCATTATATTGGCAATGGCTGGATTTTTTCTGGACAGCCCTAGTATATTTTGTTGAACCCAAACCTTGATGAAAGACTGAGTAATATCTAAAACAGTTTATTTTTCAACTAAAATTTTAACATAAGTCATAAAATTTAAAAACACAGGTAGAAGTAGATTTATAATTCATACAGTACAATCCTGCCTTTTAGAATTTGTTTTCTGGCAGCCCAATATGAACATAGTTCTACTACATCTTACTTTATAAAAGTTCATTGGAGCTGAAGAAAGTTTCCAAAAGGTTTTCTTTCTGTTCATCTTAGGTTGACAGTTAATTAAAGATTAACAATCACACATACATACACCACACACTCAAATTTTGTGGGAAATGTTACCTATAATAAACTCAAAGGCTAAATTCACCTAAGCTCTCTTTCCTGAACTATTTCTAAATACCATAGTCCTTCTATAATTAATTTGGGTTATAAATATTATATATTTAGACATATAAGTCTATTTAACATAACCATGGAAATGGCGACAGAAATTCTCTATCTAACATACGTTTTATTCTCAGAATTTGTATCTCAACACTGTAACAACAGTACAATTTACACTATAACGATCAACTGTGGGAAGACACTAGGCTACCTTTAAAGTTTACCCACAGTAGTTCTGGTATCAGCATCAAGTCATGTGAAAATGAACAGCTGTCATTGTAGAAGGAATTTTACATAAAACTGAGCACCACAAAATGGGCTGGAGCTCATGGTAGGGACATACCTCTGATGCATCTGGTAGCTAGGAGTTACTAACCCTATTACTAACTTTTAGTGACCACAAATTGGACCCCCAAAATGCCTTTTCTCCTGATCAAGAAATAAAGAAAAATGTCTCTTCCCATATAAAGAAGCTATATCCACACTGGTAGGAGGGGCAGAGATATGAAATGACCTCACAGCTGCACGTAGTGGGTGAGAATCAGGAGGGATATGTTGGCCACAGCAGCTCCCCCGGAAGTAATGAGGGACCCCAGCCACACAGCAGGTTCCTCAGCCCAGAGCACTGGTGCTGGAAAGAGGAGCCCCCACAGCATCTGCCTGTAAAAACCAGTGGGCCCTCTGACTATTCAGGTGAGACAGAGGCTGTGTGAAACCCAGACGGCCTCTTAAAGGGACAGCACACAAACTTACTCTCTCACAGGCACTCACCCTGGGCTCTGGAGGAGCCACGGTGACTCAGGAAGCATTGGGGCCTGCCAGAGTCAGGTTGAGGTGTGTGGCTTTGGCGCAAGTGTTGGAGGAAAATCACCGTTTTCCTTATGAGGGATCCTCCTCCCAGGAAGCCTATAGACAGATGGTCTTTTCTGTGTTGTGCCCACCCCTACATGGCCAAATCTGAATTTGGTTGGTCCACTTGCTCCACCAGCTAATACACTAGGACCCCGCCCTACCAAATCTTAGAACCAGAGACATTTTTTCAGGCAAGGTGCACTCTTTTAAGGTTTCTAACTCATATAAATATTTTTTTCCTAGGACATCTATATATACGAAATTACCAAAACAAAAATTAATTTATGTGCATACATTATACCTAAATATTTGTATTATTTGAGCCGATTTAATTTTTGTTTACATGTATATGCAATTCATTGATTTTCCTAATCTACCCAAAGCACTTGATTAATTCTATGATATCTCAGAGCAGTGAATTCCATAAGTTGAAATATGCGTTTATGTCAATTTCAGAGCTATTCTATCACATCACAACATCGAACAGAAATCTTCATCTCTCTATAACATTTTCAGACCTTGTATCATTAATTATGAAGTGTGACTCATGACATGTGTATGCTCAGCTAGGATATACCAGCCATTCATTCATTTCCTGCTAGGAAGACATTTGCTCACATACCAAACCACTAACTGTTGAAGTGCAATGAGAGAGTGCCTGGAACATGACTATAGATAAGACAAAGTCTATGTTTTAACACCAGACAAATTATTAATACTCCCCTAGTAACCATGGTGCTTTGAGTACCATTCTTCGTCCTTCACACTTTTGTGAATTATGAAGGCAACTCGTGTCTAAGCCAATACCTCATTAAGTAGCAGGTCAGGACGTTGAAAGAGATTTTGTAGGTGTTCCATTGATATAGCATTCTCAGTATGTTTCTCCTCGTTTACCCTACCCACCATTAGCCATCTGCAATGGGGGAAATTCTTGGAAAGGTTATGAAAGTTATGAAAGTTGTGTTGCATGAACTTAGACAAGTTATTTTACTTCTCTGGTTTCCTGACATTCTTCATTAATAAAATGAGGACTTAGATAAGAAAGCCTTTTTATTGTAGTTATGACAGTCTAAAATCTCTACCTACCGTTTACATTGTTTACAGCATTAATCATACCACAAAATTTTAAAAAATCCTTTGAGTGGAAGTATGTTTAATGGTTAAGAACATGGTCCTAGGCCCTACCCCCTGCTGCTGCCCCCCAAAACGCCTGAGTCCTGTACTTACAACTTACTAATTCAGAGACCTTAAAAAATTATCTATGTTCTCTGTTCCTGTTTTGTCATCTATGAACTGAGGAAAATAATGGAATATCTAGCATACAGTTATTGTTAGATGTAAATGAATTAACATACGTGAAAACACTTAGAAAAATCTTTGACACTTAGTTACAAGGTGAATTTATCTGCCAACAATAACCTAGAATCCAATTGACTGCATTACCATTATTTTTCTGAGAAATTCTCAAATATTTTGTTTTATACTGAAGAACATTCAGATCAAATATGTATGACTATTAATGTTCTATCAATTTCCTTTCACTGCTGAACAAATTGCCACAGATGACTGGCTTAACACAGAAAAATCTACATTATAGTTCTGGAGGACAGAAGTCTGAAATGGTTCTTGCTGGGCTAACATCAAGTTGTCAGCAGGTTCTGCTCCTTTCTGATAGCCTTAGGGAGGCATCTCTTTCCAGCTTCTAGAGGCCACTCACATTCCCTTCAATTGCCACCCTTTTCCTCCATCTTCAAAGCCATCAGCAGTCTGTGCACCTAAGTTCCCATCACTATAACCTCTTGATCTGCCCCTTCTTTTTATTATGTTGGACCACCTGGGTAATTCAGGCTCATAGATTTATCTTAAGATCAGCTTGTTAACAACCTTAATTCCATTTGTGCACTTAATTATTTATGCTGCCTAAGGGATCATATACAGAGGTTATAACACGAACATCTTTGGAAAGATATTATTCTGCATAGCAGAACATGTGTTGTTGTTTTTTTTACATTGAAGACCACAAAATATGAATTTGTTTATTTTAATTAATTCAAGAATCTGCTTAGAATTTGTAGAATTCTTTTTTAGAATCTACGTGAAATTACAGATTCTGTGTATCTGGTTTAAGATTTACTAAGAGATACTTTACATCATTTGCTTTTGCTGAAGGTTACATGCTACAAGTGTTTTTAAACTCTGAAAAAATATTTACAATAGAAACCTAAGCATCTCTTATGCAACATAGCTTTTTTTAGTGTTTTTTAGTTAAATTTATTGGGGTGGCATTGGTTAGTAAAATTACATAGGTTCCAGGTGTAGAATTCTACAATATATCTTCTATGTGTTACATGGTATGCTATCGTAGACTTGCTACAATAGTCTCAAGATTAAGAACATGGACCCTAGAGCTAAACTGAATGGGTTTAAATTTAAGTTTTACCATTTACTAATTGTGTCACTGTCAACAAGCCACCTAATCATATTATGTCTCAGCTTCCTAATCTGTAGAACATAATTTAAATATTACCTCTTTGGAATAGTATATGTCAATAGAACAGGGCCTGGTGCTCAGTTAAGTGCTATATAAATGTTAACTATTATTACTGAGTTCTAATACATTTTGAAATTACTTATCTAAAAGTGTAATTTAGTTAAAATGCATTGCTAATTTAATAGTAATAGATCTTGACTGATTTCACACATACTAACTACATTATAACACAAAAGCTCATTTAAAAATGGAAGTTTTATATGTGCATGTGCAATGCCAAATGTGTACTAAAATAAAGACCACTGTATATGACAGATAACTCTGAGTCATAAAATGGCTGAGATATGCTGTGATATTATCTTCAAAACAAAAGAAGATGGTATATTTTTCAGGAGAGAGGTGCTATGGAACCAGTTCGAAAATGGGCAATGCATCCGCAGACCAACCATCACTGGCGAGTTTGTGGTGAATTGTACTAGTAATTTTGGGGGTGTTGTTTTGAATCTGCTTGGAAATGCATAGTCCAAAGCATTTGTGGACATACAATTTGTTAAGTGTGTGCTTTCCACAAGCACTCAGATTATGAAATTACAGACTAGCTTTTGTAACTGGCTCTAGGGGTCTCAACTGAAGTTTACCTAAAATTGTAGGTCCACTAATGAGCAGGTGAAAGAGAATGCACATGATTCCATGACTTTCTAGAACTTAAAATTTTCAAATTATGAGCATAGTAACAATAGCATTATAGTTGGTGGAAGAAAAAGTTAAGAGATCGAGTTTAATTCAAAGTTATGTTTCTACAAATATATATTTTCCCATCACTCTGTTTATACTCATAAAAAGGTGTAAATAAATGTAGTATAAGAAGTCTCAATTGTCAGGAAATCATTGCAAAGCAAATTATACCAACAATAAAGACCAAACCTTTAATTCTTTTTGTAGTGCCAGCTTTTTCAGCCTTTATTATTACTCCTAGCAATTCAGTCTGCAATTTGGGATCATTTTCCATATTCACTTTCCTTTTAAATTGAAAGAAATACACTGATTGAGCAAAACTCTTTTCAAAACTTCATTGCTGTTTGTTTTCCATTGTTTACTGCTTGTAAAATACAAGTATGAATTATTTGGCATAGCAGGGAGTTATGAGGGATCTGGAGAAAATGCCTGTGCTACAACGTGGTGTGTCCCCATTTTATCCAGCATTGCACAAAACATCTATAAATGTCCCAGTGCTTGCCTAGTGCTATAGGGCTCATTCCCATTATCCCTGAGCTGCGGTTACTTCAAACGCTCTGCTAATTGTTCTGGGCTCTAACACACTCCGGAGGAATGTGAAATGTTCCCACAAAGTCAAAGAGGAGACCCACTAATGAAGTTAAGTGAAGGGAATAAAATGTGGTTTTGTCAATGTAGGCCCCTTAAGCTAAACTTTGGGAGGTGATGCATGTGGATTATTCAGTAGAAACACTTGTAATTAGTGTTACTTTACACTTACTCTGTAAAGAGCAGAAAAAAAAAATCAAAACAGTCCATCAGGCTTGTTGAATTTGTAACTAAGCAAATTCTTTAAAATCTGAGATCTCATCAGTTGTCTACTTGAGAAGCCCCTGACAATAGTATAGTGGTTACCAGAGGCTAAGTGGGGAAGAGAGTGAGGGAGGAGAGAGGGAACATCAAATATATGGTGATGGACAGAGAACTGACTCTGGGTGGCAAGCACATAATGCAACACATAGACAATGTCATGTAGAATTGTACACCTGGAACCTATGTAATTTTTACCAACAAATGTTACCCCAATAAATTTAATAATAAAAAAGTACCTGAAAGTTAATTTAAGAGAAATCACAAGGAATGGCTAATCAATTCTTTCAGAGGAAACATGCCTTGTTCCTTTAATACTTATAATGACGTACTTTTATCAAACCTAAATTCTTATTATTTTTTCTTTCCACTGCTTGTTTTGCTCTCTTCCTGATAGGCTTCCCCTTTTCCTCAGTACCTCACTCTTTAAATCCTGGTTGTGAAGTGCAAAGTTCATTGAAACCAATTTCCAAAAGCTTTGGAGAGGACAAAATGCCAGAGGACAAAAATATGCAAATATGGCACCACAGCCTCTTAATTGATTTCTAACCAGTACAATGTGCTAATGTAATTGCTTTAATGGACAGTGGTCTACAGCTTGTAAACTGGAATCAACCCACATCACTCTGTCACTGCAGTGCCCAAAACATTGATTCAAATATGGTCTCTAAAAAGGAAGAGGATCCTTTTTTTGTGAGACTTCAAATTTATTTTAAAGACTGTGTGTAAGAGACACTAGGTCAGTGCTGCCATAAGCTGAATACCAACAGGCCTTGACAGCGTTGACATTTTGAACAGGCAGTGGGTAGTGATTGACTCACCACAGAACAGCTCATTATTCATAGTGCTATCTCCTATTGAACCGACTTGACTCTGACCTGAGCTGTTTTCATCTGCACCTGAGCAGTAGAGCCTTACAGACCCCTACTGAATTGAAAAGCAATCTGTTCCTTTGTAGTCCTTAATTTCATGGCTTTCGTTGCTTCAGTCTCCCTGAAGGCTTTCTATCGCATCCTGTGGGTGACATAACAACTCTACACTGTCTCAATGGGATGCACTGCTGCTACGAGCACACCTATAAATCCATATTGTCCTGAATTCTATTCTGTGGATTAGAATTCTGTTTAAAATTTGAAAAGAGAGAGAGCCAAAATGCCAGTGGTTGTTTAAGAAAATCATTTATCATGGGTCATGGTAAATTTAAAAAGAAAATCTCATACATGAATCCATACAAATTGGGCTGGTTTTCCGGGAGGTTTAATAAAGCAAAAGTTCCCTGAAGTAGTTCAGAGCTTTCCTTGATTAAAAGTAGAAAGTCCATCGGTAGCATAAAATATGAATTTTTGTTTTGCAAATATCCTCATGGCAATATTCTCCTAAACATTTTAGAATCAGTAGAATGCCTCTTGATCATCTATACTGTGATCCAGACCAAGCTCACAATTATGTATCATTACTAGATTTCTGACTTCTCTTATCCACCAATGGTTAGGTGCCAAGGAAACGTATGTTCTTCTTGGAATATTAGCATACATGCTTTGTGTTGGAAAATTATGTTTAAAATAAGCATTTGAAATGGAATTTCAATGAAAAATATTTAACATTCTGCTTCTGATATCATCCAGTAAATGCACAACACTTTTATATTTCATCCCTCTTCAAGATCAAAACACTACAGTGAGAAATTAAGGCAAATATTTAAAAAGCCAAAAAAAAAATTTTTTTTCTCTCAAGAAAGGCAACTCAGTCTAACAGATTGAAAGAATTGACAAAATTCACAGTGTGAATAGTGACAGAACCAGAATTCAACTCAATCTTAATAGAATGTAAATTCAATGTCCTTTTTGTATATAACCCTCCAACTTAACAGCAAGAAAGGTGTCACACACCATTTCGAAACTTAAGACTGAGTGTTTACTATATAGTAATTTCCTTGGGGAGGACAAATATCTGACTAAAATGTAACAATATATCATAAAAGTAATCAGGTAAAAATGTAGGTGACAAGCACATTGTAAGAATGAATTCTGGGGAAGCCGGGATGGCTCAGTGGGTTAGGCGCTCACTTTGCAGCGCGGGGGACCGGGGATCGAATCCCGGCCCCGGCCCGTGCGGAACCATATGCTGAACTGGGAGCTCCCCTAGTTCAGTTCTCTCTCTGTCTCTGTATCTCTCTCTCTCTCTCTCTCTCTCTCCTCTGTCAAAATAAATAAATTAAAAAATATATATTTAAAAAAAGAATGAATTCTGAACAGAGAGGTGATTACTCTGATTAAGTACTGCTATAAATTAATAACTTTAGCTTCACATATATCTAACAATTAGTTCATCACATATCTCAAGTCACACTCTCTCTGTCTGCAAAACATCTAATTCCAGGTATTAAAGGTAACTTTCCATTTATTGGCATGCCAGTTCTCTGGGACAAGGATATATACTCAATAATATTGCATAGATGCCCCCTTCTTCCTGTAATGTAAGTTTAGGAACATTGTATTCAATTCTTTATGTTTCTTCATTTATTAATACATCAAAGGATAATGAAAAATTTAACAGTAAAGTATGATAGTATGGCAAACAATAATTTTGAACTCAATGTTCTACTAACAAAAAGGAACTCATACTTAGGTCTTTAACTTGCTAGAATTTTCTAGAATAGGATCTCAGTTCTTTAATCTGGTTTACAATGGGAAACTAGCCAAAGTTGGTGTTTCCCAACAGAAATTTAAGGGCTAGTAGTGGCAGAATGCAACCATAAATGCCTCTTTTTTATATATTATGTGGCTGGATACTTTCCAGACAGCTCTCATATAGTAAGTAATAATTCTAGAAAATATATTGGATTTTATACATAAAATATTATCTTGATAATTATACACTATTTCCCCAGACTAATATGATTCTAACTAAATGTATTATAGAAATACAATTTAATTTATATATTAAAACACACATAATTCATAAAAGAGAAATTTTCCTAAGTTTACATTAAATGTAAATTTGGTGCCTTTATTGTGCAATGTACTAAGATTAAATGAATACAAAATACTATTAAAAATAAATGCATTGACTCAAATTGTTAATTAAAAATTTTAAAGACTCCCTATAGATTTCTCAGTATTTTTCAGCTCAAAATAGTTATTATAATCGTAAAATCACATTCTACAATCTATAACTTTCCTAGGAAAATAGGTTGGTAAGTAAGTCTGTCTCTAGATGAATATATTCTACAGATTGCATCTATCACAGTTTGGTTTTATGTTACAGAAGATAGGTAGATCTTGAGAAATGAGTTACAAATTATGTGGTGGAGCCAGATCATGGAAATTTGGAGAAGAGGATGACTTTATCAAAACATGATTATATGACCATGATTCTGATACCAATTGATGGTATAAGCTGAAGAGAAGACAGCTTGAAACCAGGGAAGTCATTTAGGAAGTTATTTTAATAGTTAAGATGAAAGGTAATGAAATTGTAGATTTTACTTCAATACAAAAAACTTACAGAATAAATAAGAAAATAAGGCCATGGATTAAAATAGTGGCACTGGTAGTGGAAAGATGTGAGCTCTTTTGGAGTTGGAATCAAGAGAACTTGGGCTTAGGTAGATATGAAGGTGATGGAGAAGGATTTTTATCAGTAGTTATTACTACTTTCAGTATTACTTCAATGATACCAAAAAGCCATTAAGTTTATATTTAATTTTTTATAAGTGGAATGAGTTAAAATAAATACATCTTAGCCAAAGTTAAACATATATGTAGGCATCCCAAATTAACTTTGTATCTTCATACAAATGAATGTTTTGCCTATATGACTTGCACTTTTAATCTCCTACATGTAAATAATTCAAGTAATTGGTAAGGTTTGAGTTAAGAATTGTAAGATCATTTTTTTAAATATTTTTATTTATTTATTTTTATTTTTGACAGAGAGAGAGAGAGATACAGAGACAGAGAGAGACCTGAACTGGGGGAGTTCCCAGTTCAGCATATGATTCCGCATGGGCTGGGGCCGGGATTCGATCCCCGGTCCCCAGGCCTGCAAAGTGAGCGCTTAACCCACTGAGCCATCCCGGCTTCCCCAAGATCATTTCTTAAATTGAATTTAAGGATACTTTTTAATTCAATGCTAATCTCAGAAATTTATACTGTCACTTACGGTATTTTATTCAAAAGCAACTTCTATAAATTTAAAGATAAAGCAACTTTCAGGAAACCAAGGTTAAATGAAATCTCATTGGCCTAATTGTATACATTTAATAGTTTTACGGGAATCCATCATGCCAGCTATCAGTGGTGAAGAAACTTTCTTTAGAGAACATAGATGATAGATGGCTCCAGTTTGAGTTCAGATGATTATTTGCTTAACGTTACTTGCTTATACCATGACTGTACAGAAACATTTGGGTATGTTATATACTTCACCAATGAAAGTAAATCTACCTATAAATAAACATTGAAATGCCTAAATTCTACTCATCAAGTATATTTATTTCTAATCAATGTTCCATTAAAATAATAATTTGTTGATATTTGATCATAATTTTAGTATATTTCAATTGAATATACAGAGTTTTGACAGAATTTGTTCTATCCGTGTCATCTAGATTCCATTTATGAAATTCTAACCTGTGGCATCATTTTGGAGATAGCTTCATAACAGCTGTAGCTTCCAAATACCTTGTCCTCTCCTTTTGATATCAAAATCAGCAAGATAAATTTTCAAAATAATTAGACTCAACTGAATATTAAAAGCTATCAAGGGGAAACCGGGATGGCTCAGTGGGTTAGGCGCTTACTTTGCAGCCCCGGGGACCAAGGATCGAATCCCAGCCCCGGCCCGTGCAGACCCATATGCTGAACTTGGGAGTGCCTCCAGTTCAGTTCTCACCGGGGTGAGACCCCGGCCCAGTTCCTGCCCTGTGCAGCCCTGCGCCCACCTGTGGAATGAAACTATGTGGAAAAACCAATGATGTGCGACGATGGAGACTGTTCTGGGCCCTCCCCCTTCTCTCTGTCTCTGTATCTCTCTCTCTGTCAAAAACAATAAATACATCTTTTTTTAAAAAGCTATCAAAATATAATAAGTTGCTATGTAAAATAGGAAAAAGCCACTAAACTAACAGATCTCGCACATTATGATTGTATACTGGACTGTCAACTCACCTAGGAGGGATCACAACTACACAATGTGGTTCTTGTCAGATATGGTATTCCCAGAACCTGTCACAGTACCCGTTATAAATCAGATTCCCAATACATACTTTACCTGCTTTTTAATGACTCATAATCTAAGTAATTGTCAATCCAATATAATGTGTATCATCAGACAACACATTTGATCTATTCTTTCTGTGTGATAGATTTATCTCTAGAATGTTACTGAACAATCAATAGAGATATGAAAATTGTGAAGTCCCATAAATATCTTGGGTTATTTTGAGAATGTTGACTTCAATCACTGGCAATTTCTAAATGATTTGATTGGAAGATTTAAAAGTCTTGTTAACATTGTTAATGAAATACCGGTAATTTCAAAAATGGATTGCATTTTCCAAATCATTTGGTACATTTATTAGTCACGGTATGAGATTGTTCATAGAACTGAAACAGATATACCAGTAACTACCTAAAATATCACGATTCACAAATCACTCTATATTATTGTCACTTCTTTAAAATTATTGCTTCAGAACACTTAATTTCACTATTTGAATAGTGGTTTCTCAATTTTTTTATGGTAGGCTAATAAGCATTATAAATATAGTGGTTAAATTTAGAAAAGTCTAAAATATGTAAAATTAGTTTCCAATAATAATGCAATTTCTTTTTAATTGCTCCATCGTACTAAAATATAACACAATAAATTAAAATGACACAAAGGTTTAGCAAAAATTATTTTAAAGTACTTCATCAGAAAAGAGATGTGTTAATAATAGACTTTTATAGAAATGTTGTATAGCATTAAAATTTCATAAATTGAAATATTACGAAGTCCATGATAAAATCTGTTAATCTAATACAGTTTTATGGCATTTTTACCAAATAGTGTTACCAGATAAACACATTTACATGCAATCAAGTATACCAAGTATCACAAAACACAATTTTGCTCTCTTCCTGGGTAATACTGTAAAACACATACAAATTATATTTTATGTCCACATAACACAAAAAACAAAACAAACAAACAAACCAAAAAACCCAAACTAGATGCTTGAAGCCATTAGGAACTTTAGCATTCCACTGGCAAAGTATTATTTGTCCAATCTATCAGGTGTATATGCTGCAGACATAGAAGCATGTAAGACAAAATCAGGAGACTCCACAGCTGAGTATAACTAACACCATGCAAATGGAATGCTTCCATTTTCCTCTCTTTTCTTGAATATTTATTTTACAGACTATAGTTTATTTGTAAATAGGTAGTATTATATTTTAGGTAAGGCTGCAGCCTTACCATGCATGATGCTGTTTTCTGGCAGCCTGGGGGCCTGGGGAACAACATCTATCAGCACAGGTTTAATTTTTTTTTTTTTGACAAGCTGAGAAAACCATTCTCCTTTATTAGTGAGTTCTAGATGCTACAATACATGGGAAACACCCAGGACCGCAGACCCCTCTGGGCGACAGGACGGGACGGGGCGTCGCGTGCGACATGGGCGCACGAGGGCAGCACCAGGCCCGCGTCTCCTCGGCTCTCACCAGACGGCACATCACACAAATGCTGCTTATTAGTAATGGAGGACAATACATACTGTTCCTAACTCTTGCAGAGTTACCTATTGGACTAAATCTTTCATTAATTTAGCTAGAAAACACACAATTGTATGTTTTACTTTTTTTCTTCACCTGGAATAGAAATAAAATGGAAAAAATAAATAAATAAAATAAAAAATCTTTCAAAATGAATGGAACGTATCAGAAATTACCTGGAATTCATTGTATCTCCAGAGACCTGTTTGGCTAAAATCAGAATACTTAGAACTGAATAGATAATTTTCATGGAGCAACTTTGAGATAGGCAGAATTCTAAAAGACCCCTCTCTCTAAAAACATAAAATAAAACAAATAAAATAAAATACCTCTTTCTCAAGATATGTCTCTGGGACTCAATTATGAGATGCCTGTAAATATGTTAAACTAAGTGGCAACAGGAATTTTACAGATGCAATTAAGGTTATTAATCAGTTGACTTAGAGTTCATCAGAAAGGATATTATTTAGGTGGGCTTGATTTAATTGTTTAAGCTCTTTAAAATCAGAGAATTTTCTCTAGGTGGTACTAGAAGAGGATTTCTGAGGGATTTGAAATGTGAGAGGGGTTCAACATGTGACATATCTCCATTGAAGAGAGCAAGGGGACCTTGGGCTAAAGACCTAAGAGTTGCCTCTAGAAGCTGAGTGGTCCCTGGCTGACAGTCCACATGAAAATGGGACTTCAGTCCAGGAACTAAAATTTTCCAACAACCTGAAAGCAAAATCTTCCCTGGAAAGTTAGGATCAAAGGCTGCCCTAACTTCTGACTTAAATAATTGTGAGAAAATAAATGCGTAGTGTTAAGCTGCTAAGTTATTGACAATTTATGACAAAAGCATGGAAATTAATGCTGCATTTATTTTTTATATATAAGGAAACTGACTCCAGCGAGGACTACAAATATAAAACGACATGCCTCTCTCTTCATTCTTCATATCCCAACCAATACTGTTGCATTGTGTTTCTCTATTGGCAACTGTCTGTGAATACCACAAAACAACAATATCTAATTATTTTTAAGTAGTCAAATATTTTGTAAAACTTTCAAAGCTGGCAAGGAAACAATACATGAATTACTGAGTTATCAAATATATTAATGTGGAAATTGATTTCCACACTCTGCCTAATTGTTATATATCTCCATACTTTAATTAATTGAAACCACTTTCCAATTAGCCTTGCTGTTAATAAACTGATTAGACTCCCCATATTAATAGGTCTAGAACCTTGGGGTGTCCATAATAGCTTTTATACATAGTCAATACATTACTTTAAAAAAAAACAACCTCCAGAGTTATGCTTAACTACTCTGACTTAACTAGTTTCATTATTTCGTATGGAATAAATGTGCAAAACTCCCTATGTGCTTGAAAATTTAAGAAATAAGTATAAAATCTACTCTCTTTGTAGAGGCCTGAATGAGCTTTTAAAGTACATCATATCAAATTAATGGAGTTTCAGTGATCCTGTTAAGCAGGGGTGTCAAACTCAATTAAAACATGGGCCATTTGGTGCAACAGGCAAGATTCACGCGGGCCACATCACATTTACAAACATCGCCGGAGCGGACTCAGCGCATTTATACATGCCCACAGGCCTCCAGGAAAGGCACTGGGCCACGTGTATACTCCTCTTCAGCAGTTAAAGGGTTAACGAGGGAATTGTGTGTACGGTGTTGCCTTGATCTCCCCTAAGCGCTATTTTCTTCACAACAATTTTTTCTATTTTCATTTTATTTCAGAGCATCGTGGGCCACAAAAAATTACCTCGGGGGCCGCATGTGGCCCGCGGGCCACCAGTTTATCACCCCTGCTGTTAAGGAAGAGAAACCTCTGATGTGAGTCTGGAACATGTCATTTGCTTGAGTTAGCCAGTGTTTGCTGTAGTTCGTCAGGCATAAGAAAAGTATCAAACTATGGCTACACTTGAATTTCACGGAAAAATAAGATAAACAGATTTAAGTAAACTTTCAGGATATGTACAAATATAAAGCTATTAGAGACCGTGTGTGTGTGTGTGTGTGTGTGTGTGTGTGTGTGTAGACGGTCATGTGTACTTGTTTGTTCTTGTGTGTACCAATGGTTGCTCTTTGGAGAAATACTAGAAATATAGGAATTCAGAAGCCACTCAGCAAATAACAAACACCAGATTCACCTTACCTCTATCTGGAGATCAGCTACTTACAAAACCAGTAACATCAATTTGATATGTGTCTATATTTTAAAATTCTACTAGTAAATAGTTGGACAGTACACATGATTTTTATACTTACACTTGCTATTTTATTTTATTTTAAAAGTAGAATTACACATTGTACAATGTCTGCTTCTTATTGAGTTAA
Source organism: Craseonycteris thonglongyai (assembly GCA_004027555.1). NCBI lineage: Eukaryota > Metazoa > Chordata > Mammalia > Chiroptera > Craseonycteridae > Craseonycteris > Craseonycteris thonglongyai. The sequence continues at coordinate 5,101 of PVKE010029867.1, read as the reverse complement.
CAGAGATACCTACATTTTATTTCTTGGGGAAAAAAATGGTGTCCACTAGCACAATAGTGGAAATGCTTTTCTAGCAAAAATATTCTTAATTTTTCTCAAGGTCCTTCTTAGAAAAAAACCAGTAACATGCCAATATTAATATTTGTTCCAAAACTATAATAGTTCTGTAGTTGATGTTACATAGAGATATAAACATTTTGCCACTTTCTGTGAATCTAACAAATGGTATGAGTTCTCGTTGACTTAATGCATTCCTGTGACTGCATTGAACAAACAACCAATTTCCTGAGTTCCTCTAAGTTAAAGAAGTAAGCTTATTAATGAGCAATGTTTCAAATATGTGGATAAGGATTCGTCTAAAGAACTTATGTTTGTGCTCGGTGATTATTATCCATGGTTGCACAATAAAATCACCTGTTAAGCTGATAAAAATAAAAATAGCTACACTTCAAATCAGCCCTACTTTATCAGAACCTCTGGGAGAGATTCTGACCTCCATATGCAATTTTAATGCATAAACGGTGTTGTGAATCACTGGTCTAGACAATGATCAAATAAAAGGTCACTTCTATCGAAATGGTTAATATACTGGGTCAATGATGACTCATCTTGTTTGTCCCATTCTAATAGAGGGAAAAGGTGAAGTTCTGTTTAAGTAAAAACAAATGGGGAGAATGCTGAAGAATCTTTAATATATCATTGCTTATTAGATAGTTTAACTGCACATGCCCAAGACAGATAACAGATATTTTGATATGATGAATTTCATTAAAATAAGATTGTTATCTCTACATATTTGTGGTAACTTTTTGTCAACTTCTGTAGCTATTTTTAAACTAAAAATGTCTTCTCCATTCCAATATTAAATATGGCCCAACAATTTAAACATATTGCATATACATTGAAAACAATATCCTGAATTCTACTTCTGCTGTATGAATGCTCTCAGCATTAGTATGGAGGTATAAAAACAAAAAGTGACTATTTACATGTATAATGATTAAGACCATATCAATTGTAAACATGCTTAATTTATATTGAAATTACAGAGAAAATACACAATAAACTAGAAATACTTTTTTTTCTTTACTGAAATTGTATTATGCTACAGTTAAACACATAAAACAGGCACAATTAGGCTTTTTTTAAGAATTAAAGTTTCAAGTCATGAGAAAATTAATTGTTATGTTTTACCATTAAGTAAGAATATATAAAATTGATACAAAAGTGAAAAATCACCAAAAGAAAAAATAACACTGCTGTAGCTTAAAAAAACTATTTGCTATTATTGTTTTCCTATCAGACATAAGTATAATTAAACAGAAATAAATCTATAAATTTAAACTTTGTAAATTGTGTTTCTCTATAAAAATCACTCCATGTACAAATAGCAGCTATTATATATATATAAAAAAACAACCATTGATTAACACTATGCTATCTGTTAGAACAATTGATAACTGATAGGATGATCTATAAAGATGTTTGAAATTGCAGTCACTTTTAGGGACTTCGGGATAGATCAACAGGTTGAGGGCTGGCCTTGCTACCACAAGGTCCAGGGATCAACTCGTGGCCCAAGCCCATGCAAACCCATGTGCTGAACTGCAGTGCAACTGGTAATCTTGAACCTGGCACTGAAGGTTCTTGCCTCCCATGCAGGAGGCCCCCAGCCCTGTTCCCATTCTAAGCAGCCCCGCATCCACCTGTGTGGAATGAAACCATGTCACCACTAAGGATGCACAACTGTGGAGACCATTCTGGGCCTCCTCCCCCACTCTTTCTCTCTCTCTCTCTCTGACCTTACTAACAATCACACAACTCTTTTAAATGAATTATAATAAAATTCAGTCATTTTTACATATTTTTCTTATTTATGCAAACAATAAGTTTCTGGAAGTGTAATTACAGACTTCTGGTACACATTACCAAAACTTATTTCTATTAGCTATTTCTTTACGTACTACTACAAGTTCCTATTGGAGTTTCTCAGTAGAAGATTACTATTAGTAACAAGTATCAATAGCACTGTATTTTCTTTTTAATATTTCCCCCTTATTATTGTGTTGAATAAAATATCCTAAAAAATTTTAAACATACAGTGATGTAAGATTACTACTGATTTTAATGGACTCCCCTCCAGGGAATCTCTGAATTATTATATTGGATGTTAGGTCAGTGCACACAGAGGTTTATGTTCAATGTGGCTCATTATAGCATTTTCCTTTTTTTTTGTAGCATAGTGTACAACAATGTTATACACATAGGAAAAATATTGGAGAAATATTCACTAAAATAACAAAATTTGTTATTGGTTTGGTGGGATTGTAGGCAATTTTAATGTTTATTGTTTTATTTATTTATTTATTCAGATGAATTTGTTTTACTTTATACAATGAATGCATGCTATTTCTTACACAGAAAAGAGGTAAATACCAATAACTACAAGTTGTTTTGGAAAAACACTATCCAAATTAGATGACAGTTCAAAAACTCTTTGCTCACTAATTGATCAATCATAGATGGATTGTTCCCACTAAACTATATATATTCTACTGTTGACTTTAACTCTTGAATATATTTCCATCACATGTGAAACTGTGTTAAATATCTATGTTACAATAGTTTTCATACATGGCATATTGATTTGAAAACATTAAACCCATCTTCTCATCCTTTTTTCCCTCACAGATATGAGGAAACGGGGTGTCTCCATCATTACATGGAAAACACACACACCAATTGGGACTTTTTCTTTCTCTCCACTTTCCCAAATCTTACTTTAACGGCTTAATCATATTTATCTCCAGGAGCTTCTCTCATTCTACTGTAGGCCACAGTGGTTCTCTATTAAAATGCAAGGCAGTATAGAAATAATTGTATTTCAGGCGTTTATTTTTATGGGTGTACAATTTATGGGCTTAAATAATGTGTTTTCAGTTCTAACACCAGTCTTTAAATTAATTAATTTATAAATGAACAAGTTAAATGAATTATTTATAAAGATATAGCATGGCTAGAACGTTCTCATTTTAAAATATACAAATTTTTAAATATTTAAATGTATGCTTAAGAAACAATTAAGATCTATCAAAATGCTAAAAGGGGTTAATTTTGAATGGCAGGATTATACACTGATTCTTATTTCATCACAGTGTTTTTTGTACATTTTCTAAATTTTCTACCATAAACTTTATAGTCATAAAAAATAAAGTACAAATAAAGTAATCATGCTCTTGAGCTGAAGATGTATAAACTATTCATTTAAAATTTTATGGATGTATAATTTGGTTTGCTAAATCAATCTAAAAATTTTAATTAGCACTCTAGGTGTAACGAAAATATGACTTTAATTGAAAGATGATTTAACAGATTCTAGACAATATATGCTATAATTCATAAATTCAAACTATTTTTTAAGTAATTTGGTTTCTATAGCATATGAATTTTAATTACATTGAACTTAGGCTCTACTAAAAATTTTGTGTTAGTATTATATTTCTGGATACCTATTTTATTTAACTATCTTTTGTAAGGCAGCCATCCATGTACATGGAAATAATAGAGTAATATGGCTAATATTGAAGCCACATATTAAGTCAGATTTTTATCCTTATATTATAAACTTTTTCCCCTAAAGTCATTTATTCATAATTCAGAAGAGTCTTATTCACATCTATGTCTAATAAAAAATGTGAAAAAGATAAGTATTTATGGAATGCCATGCATAATAACTTGAATTTTCAGTTTGTAAGCTTCATCTGAACAGAGGCATTCTGGGTCTTACGCAGAGGCATTAACTGTAAGTCCTGGTCCACATGGATAAACTTATCTAATCTTCTGAAGAATACAAACAGCCCAGTCTTATTGGTATTATGCCCATTTTATAGATTTAAAAAGTTGGTCTCAGAAAGCTTCCAAAATTTCCCAAAGCCTGATTTAACCAATTTAAGTGTTCTTTTCCCAACAACAAAGCTGTTTCAGATCAAGAGTCTAGACCAGGGGGTTCCAATTTATTAGCTTCCCTGGGCCACTGTGAAAGAATTGTCTTGGGCCACACATAGAATACACTAACACTAATGATAGCTGATGATCTGGAAATAAAAATCACAGAAGTATCTCATAATGCTTTAAGAAAGTTTATGGGGGAAGCCGGGGTGGCTCAGTGGGTTAAGTGCTCACTTTGCAGCGCCGGGGACCAGGGATCGAATCCCGGCCCCGGCCGTGCGGAACCATATGCTGAACTGGGAGCTCCCCCAGTTCAGTTCTGTATCTCTCTCTCTCTCTCTCTCTCTCTCAAAAATAAATAAATATTTTTTTAAAAAAAAGAAAGTTTATGAATTTGTGTTGGGCCCCATTCAAAACTGTACTAGGCCACATTGGCCAGGGGGACACAAATTGGGCAATCCTATTTTTATTAAGTGCTTAATTAAAGCTGACCCACACAGAAGTCTTGCCTTTTGAACTCTGTAATTGTGTTCTTTATAGGAACCTGAGTAGAAGTATCAAGTATTGCTCTGTGTAATAATGTTAACTGTAAAACCCTCTCAGTTGCAAGTGGATGGACTTTTAAATATAACTGGTGGGAACAGAGTTTTGCATTCAATGATTGTGAAACTATTGACAAGGTTGACTTAGTGTTAGAATCATAAAATGTCAGGTGAAGAAGGTAAGACACAGAATGTGAGAGTGATTTGCTTGAGGTCATACAGTCAGAACCTAAAAGAATCAGGTGATGAGTGCTAATCTACTGACTTTCAGGTTCTTACCACTACATACAAAACCTATTTTGTCTGATCATAACTTTGTGCCCTGAATAACTACTGTATGAGGTAGTGTTAAATAGTATTATAATTGGTTAAAATAAAAAAGAAAGGAAAAAAAGTGAAACTGACAACAATAAAACTGCTCTAAGAATGAGACAATGATTGAGGTTCAGCTTTCCTTTCTAATAAACCCATCCAATGTGACCTTGCATGATCATTTATCCTCTCTGAGATTCAATTTCTTTATGTGTAAAATGCAGAGGATGGGTTTTTTAGAACTTCTAGTGAGACGCTTTTTCTTTTTTTTTTTTTTTTTTTTTTTTTTTTTTTTTTTT
>PVKE010029866.1:0-19967 GCA_004027555.1 Craseonycteris thonglongyai | reverse complement strand
TTCTGTTGTCACAACACCCCAGGTATTATTGTCTATTATTTACAGATGAGGAAAATGAACTGCAGAAAATTTAAGATGTTGCCTAATACCACACAGTTATATAAGTAGGATTTGATTCCCAGTAGCCTGAAAATAAATAACTTTACCCACTATACAACGAGGCAGATAAATGATCATCTAGTGCATAAACTTTATTTTACACGTGGAAAAAAAAGAAGGCCAGGTAACAATAAATGACTAACAAAGGTCACATGTCCAGGTAATAATAAAACTATGATAGAAACTGCTAGTCCTCAGAGTCCCAAATCTGAACTCTTCCTACTTTGTCTATAACCAAGTTCCCCAAACCACAATATATGGGACATGAATAACCTAGGGACCTACCTCTCTTATAATTTTAAAGTATCTTTGTAACGTTCAACTTGGCTACATTGAACTACATTTTCCAAAATTCCTTTCTTGTGTGGTATTGGTTAGAGAGGATCACAAGGAGATTCTTCCATGAGAGATTGAGAAGTATTAATAAAATAGCAACTATTCCCTAGCTCACACACATTGTTGATGATCTGCTCATTGACCTCATTGGTAGAGTCTCTAGCTAGGTCTACATTTGGCCCACCTTTTCTGAGACTGTCCTTCAGTTTCTCTGATTCCTGGGCCGTGCGTGCGTGCGTGTGTGCATGCGTGTGTGTGTGTGTGTGTGTTCAGTTACATCACCACACACTCCAGTTTCTGTACAGCATCCGTGTCAAAAATTTCACAGGTAACAGGACATGGTCATGGGTTTCTTTCTATCTGTTCACATGGGGCCCCAGATTGTTCTTAATCCCTTCACATATATCTTCCATTCTCAACTGTCTTCCCAACCACACCACTCATTAATCAATGGATTCATCAATACAGAAGCCATTATGGAAGAAATGGAGGTTATTTGTAGAATCAGCAATGTGGACTTCCACTCACCCAGCCACTGCTGAATACCCCTTTAGCCAGCAGCAGAAACCAACGCTGTACTCATTGTGGTACCATGTCCTGAATGACGAGTCAGCTACCTGGTGCCATGTTGATTATATTGGACACCTTCCAACATGGTAGGAATAGCACTATGTTCTTGTTGGAATAGACATCACTCTGCATGTGCTTTGCCCTCTGCTTGCAATGCATCTCCCAAACTACTGTCCAATGATTTACCATGTGCAATTCGCATATTCCACACAGCATCACTTCTCACCAAGAAACTCATTTCACAGCAAATAAAATACAGCAACACAGAAATTTACTAGTCTTATCATGTTTTCCACCATGCTGAAGCAGTTAGCTGGGTGGAATAATAGAATGGTTCTTTGAAGTCTTAGTTATTGCACCTGCTAGGTATGAATTAGGAGATTGGGCATCACCCAAAGAAAAAAGAAATACTTTGTAACCTCTTAGGAGGAAAAAGCAAGCTTATTTTCAGTTATATTTTATATAGTTAAATCATCTTAGTTGCAAACTTGACTGGGAGGCTCAGTATTTAAGGACATATTTAAGGGAGCCAAATTGGTAAGCAGTGGGTTATGGTGGCTCTACAGTGTGTCATCCTGGCTATGCTGAACTACATTTCTCAGAATCCCTCCCCTGTCTATCTTCACTTAGGGTGGGCCAAAACGGTTTGACTTGAAAAATAAGGCAAGAAGCATTTTATGTCTTGCATATATTGTTGTCTGTATAATTCCTCAGCTTATTAGCATGAGGCATCAGGTGGATCTACACCTGCTGCCCCTTTCCTTGCAGCTTCCATCATTTTTTTTCTCACCCTTAGGACAGGGGCTTTTGCTTGGCTCCATGGTCAAGGGCTCACCTTCTGCAGGGGTCCTGGGTCACCAAGGCCAGAGGCAATAAGAAGCGGTACGTATTTCAGTTGATCCTTCTACAGCTCTACCTGGGGCTTGCAGGTTGCACACTATTGTTGATCTTCCCTACTCTATATCCACCTTCTATTCCCAACTGTCTTCCCTATGGAATTTAAGCCCCAGCATTAGAAGCAAAGACCACTTCCTGGAAGACACCGCTTTACCAACTGTCACAACCGCTTAGGACTATGTGCTTGTTACAAATATATGCATCTATCTATGTATCATCTATCTATATCCATTGTCGATAATCTATTTAATCTGTTTCTATTTATCTATCCATCCATCTCTAGTGCTTCTGCTTCTCTGAATGAACTGTGACTGATACAAAAAGAGGATAGGTAAGTTGCATTAAATTAAATTGCCATCATAAAATATTTCTATCAAATTGGCAATGTTGTCCCATTTTGTTTCATCCTGTCAACAAAAACAAGCAAGATTAAACTTACCGATGACTTGAACTAACTGAAGGCAGTTTAGTAAAACCATCTAAACATATAATCATTGTCACTATTTCAATAGCATATATTTTCATAGTTATATCTCTTTTCCTGCACTCAGCACAATTCTATAAAATAAATATTATTATTAAGGCCATTTTACAGAATTAAGAAAAAAAACCCGAGACTTAGAATTGTTCCTTTTCCACCAAACCACATAGCAAGTAAATGACAAGGCACTTTGACTACAAAATATTTAATTTCATATTTTGCATATGTTCAAAATACCACATTGCTACTCAGGATAAGTAAATTTACTTATATAATATTTATCAATTAATAAGTTTTGTTGTGAGAATAAAATATAACATGTGGAGCCTCAAGTTTATAGGTCTTCAATGTGTATGCTTGGAAAAACTTAAATTGTTGATGCTATGATTATCATTATTAATATTTTAATCTGACAGCCCTTGGCATGATTGTCTCATAATTAAATATATGCATCTTGACATGTCTATTCAGTAAGGCTGTAAACCCAGCACACCAGAGGGCAGTGAATATGCACACATCAGGTCTTTGGACTTAAGAGTGGCTGGGCTGAGCCACTTGCCAATCACATATTCTCAATAAAATTAAGTTTGCAAAGCCATGGTTCCCTCACCAGTAATCAGGACATAATAGCAATAGTTACATTTTAGTGTTATTACTTGAGTTATACTCTTAGAGCAATGGGAAGCCACTAAAGTGTTTTAAGAAGGATTCATTTCTATTTACCCTGTTAGAAGAATGTTCTGTCTTATGTATAAAGAATGAATGGTTGAGGCAAAAGTGGAGATAAAAAAAGTAATTAGGTTGTAGCATGTCGTGGGGAGGTGTGGTGTTATCTTTAGGATGGTGTGTCAGTAAAGTTATGATTTAGTGGTAGAATTCACTGGAGCTGGCTCTAAGTGGAGAGTGAGAAAAAGAAGTTAAGAAAGATCCCCAGGTGTATGGATGAAGCTATAGGGTAGATGAAATTGCTACAAACTGAGAAAGTAAAGACTACAAAAGGGACATATTTTTGGCGGTGGTATTGATGATGATAAGAGAGGTACACAAAAATAAACTGCCTCACTTCTCGCCTATTGCTCCCTGGAGAATGAATTTCATTTCCCTGCCTTATTTTTATGAATATCTATATATTTTTTTCAACTCTTGAGTGTCTAGCAGAATAATCTAGTGAATAGAATATTATGGTAAACATGTTAATAAATGTTCAGATACTTTAAAAAGAATTATTTTTATTGGATATTGTTCAGCAAGCTCATAGGCATTGCTATCTAATTTATTAATTTATTTAAGAATCTGAATGAACTGTTTTTGCAACAAACCAGTCCTATTGTTTTAAATCACCCAGTTAAGGAGCTAAGAGACAGTGACACCCTTCCACATGAAGGAATCATTCTCACTCTTTGCTTTAAATTTCACTTCTCTTCAGCCTCCATCCAGTTAGATTGCCACCCAAATGCTAAACAGGGAACATTTTCCCTCTCTCTTGGGTAGTTTCTCACCACTCTAGCCACACCTAAAAAACTTGCTAAATGCCCTAAAATATTCAAGTGCCACAATTACTACTCTCATACTTGTATATAAAATGACTCTCTGTTGCCTACCAAGATATGTCTAAATTCTTTCATGTACTAGTTCAAATATGGCCAGCGTTATGTTATGAAAAGACTGTAAGAATCAGTGGAAAATTAGACTTACAGTGAAATCCACAGACTTTTTTTGCATATTATCTGAGCCAAAAATTGAAATATATATACATGACTTGAGAAATACCACATCAAGCAAGAAAGAACGAGGATAAAACATGAAATACCACACTGTCTTCAAAAATCCAGAGATAAGTTTATTTTAGCACTTAGCACATGCTTAATCATAACATTTAGCTCTTAAGTAACTAACTATAAGTTCATTATTTTCTTGATATAACTATGATCATCTTGATGCCAAGGACTATAGTGTTTAATTTTATATAAAGCATTCTTGGGTAAAAGATATGCTCAAGAAGCATTTGTCGACAAGATGAAGTGCAGATTGAAACTGGACAGTATTAAAAGTTTTATATATTCAGTTACTGCTGTTATCTCATCAATAGCATGAAGTAGCTTGTAATTGTCAGGATGACGTTATTACTTGCCATTTGCCAAATGGAGCAAACATGCGCCTGCCTGGCTTACAGTTTCCTGACTGTTTTCTGTGGAGTGATGAAACACTCGGAGTTTGTCAGCCAGTGTGGCTAAATTTGTCATTGGGTATAACCCTTGCTGGGTCATTCAGATGTAGGTTAAGAAGAAAAATGACTCTAATACTGGTGGAAGGTATATTCATTTGGCAGCCCTCCTGTTGAACTCCACGCACTGAAAGCAAATGCTGCAGGCAAAAGCCTTGGGTCCAAGCTTCCAGGGAACCCTTTATTCCATTGCTCCTTGCTCCTGGCCTAACATCCATCTGAAGAGGTGAAGCGAAAGTTCGTGTCCCTGGTTCCTTCAAACTTGGAATTATAGCCCAACTCCCAGTCAGGCTGTCAATTACTGCCAATTTACAAGGCAGAGGGGAAAGGCTGTATGAGCTCTGAGAAGCAGAGGAAGGAAAGGAAGGAAAAAAATGAGGTGAATATGAGCTTGGGAGATGCCATCAATACGCACATTTTGCTTTGCTGTTATTTAATTTCCTAACACGTCCTGCCTTGTAAAAATCTGCTATCACTCTGACAGCTAGAGAAAAAATATTAAAGAGTATTTGGTGCATACATAACCAATTTGTGGGTAAACTGTGAATATCCCCAAAATGAAGCCTATTGACCAGTGGATTACAAACTTTAGTGTGTTAGAATCATCAGGAAGGCTGATTATAGCATTCCCAGAGTTTCTGACTCAGGAGGTCTAGGCTAGCATCTGACAATTGGCATTTCAAACAAGTTCCCCAGTAAGGCTGATGCTATTGCTCAGTGGACCACAATAAAGGAACCACTGCATAAAACATTTCTGTAAAACAGTGTGGGGATCATTTTGTTCATCAACTGATGTAAATACTGTGTATGTACATAACGGTAAAAAAAAAATGAGCAAACAACAATTATATGAAAGAGTTGAATCCAGAATATAAAGGTGCATTATAGGAACTGAACTCAAAGGGCAGCGTTGCCTTCACAGGCTCCACACATATTCTAAAAAAAAATAAGGTGGAATAAGATGATAGGCCTGCCTGACATTACAGAAGAGCTTATTTGTGCCTAATGCAATGGAGAAGTTGTTTAAGAACAACTCACTGGCATAGTCACCTGATTCTTTAGTGAGTCAAGTTTGTGAAGTTCTTAGCTGTTGGCTGAATGTGTGCACGTAAAGTATAGTAACTGATAATCCAGGCAGGTGTCATATAAAATGGTGGCATACCTTCTAGTGTTCTTGGAATTAAAGGATAGACAGAGTGTCTAATCTAGCCTTACCTTTTCTTAAGTTTATTTTCGATTCTTTTCTACATATCTATTTCCCCACTTAAGAATCTAACCCCATTGCACACAGGTTACTTGGCTAGGGGCCTGATTTTTTTAAATGATACTAAGTGTTGAAAGACATAATAGTTGATACCAGTAATTCTCAATTGGAAGCATTATAGCCCACAGAGGACATATGGAAATGCTTGGAAACATTTCTTGATTGTCACAACTGGGGAGATGCTACTAGCATCTAGTGCAGGGGTGGCAAACCTTTTGGCAATTGAGTGCCAAAGTTTATGAATAAGAGTATACTCGCTCGACTCGCGTGCCAACCCATCGAGTGAGATAGAGGTATCGATTATTTTTATGTCTATAAGAGCATAAACAATAATTTTTTAAATGGTATTCACAGCTCCGCGTGCCAAAATAATTGCTCCGCGTGCCACTTTGGGCACGCATGCCACAGGTTTGCCACCCCTGATCTAGTGGGTAGAGATAAGGGCTACTGTTAAATATTCTACAGATCCTTTTATAAGACAAAAAATTATCCAGCAACAAAGAATTATCCAGCCCACAATGTTACTAACACCAAAACTGAGAAAGCCAGGAAATAAATGGACAGAAGAGATTCCATCTCTTGACATGCACTGCCTCATTTGTAATGTCATTAGACTATAGTATAGAATTAAAGACTATCTCCAGAAGTTTGGTAATACCCTGGTCCACTCTGATGGTTATTTATAGACCTGGCATTTTGCAATGTTATGCATGAAATGCATAGACTAGAGTGCTAAATTAAATTCCTGTTTAGCATCAAATACAATTTACCTATTTCACTGTTTTATTCATTTTATAATAATCATTGTTATCAAATATAAAATACTACAATTGGCTCTTACTATATGTCCCCTTGGTGATACCGATCACTACTCTCCTAACAGTGGCAGTTAGAACTGACAGCCAAAAATCCACAGAACAGTCTCTGCAAATTTTACTCAAGCAATTCAAGTTCATTTGTCTTTTGTACTACAGTTGGGGTATTAAAAAATTATAAACACAAATTGCTCAAATGAAAGCATTTTAAATAGACTTCTCAAAAGGGTATTTTTTGTGCATGCTTCAGTGATAGTGATACTTTTTATCAGTCAAAGTAAAAGTAAATCAATATTTATGTCATCTAAGAAATCTGACTAATACTAGGAATTACTGAATAGGCAATTACATTTCAAATGCAAAATTTAACAAAATAGTGGTATAGTGCAGGAAGCAAATGAAGTAGCAATACACTAAAGCCAAGTGCATTTCAAAGAACCCACCAATTTGAAGCTTTTCCACAATTCATTTTCAAAACTTCTTTTGATATTCATAAATTCAAATTAGATAATAAAAATGATGAAAGAAATGAAAGATGTCTTCAAGGTATCATCTTTCAACATAATATTCTGTGTAGTTTACACATAGTGGCAGCTTTATCTAGTTTAACAGTAAACTTCAGGGAACAAGTTTGAAAAGTATATTCATGAAGAAATGTGTCAATTTTATTAAATGCTTGCATATAATAAGTAAATAGTTTTTTTTTAATAAAAGCATACATATTTCTCCCCTATTCTAAATTTTAGCATACATTTATTAATTTAAAATGTCTCCTTTATTATGTGGAACTGGAAAAATGAATATGATTCAATAAATTTATTCTTCTTGGAATTTACTTACTTGGTAATTATAATTATCAAGTTAGTTTGACACATTATTTCTATAACATTCAGGCCAGGGCTTAGAAATCATAAGTAACAGACAAACTTTCCTAATTTATAAAAATTTCTATATAATTACTCTTATTTATAAATTGTATAGTTTCATGAATCTCTCTTTATATATATTCATTTATATTAATTAATTAACTAATTAATTAATTACAACTTTTTATGAATCTCTCTCTCTCTGGGGGCTGTCCTGAAAAAAATCCAGCCATTGTCAATATAATGAGAATAGTTATACGGCTAGATACTTTCTGGACAGCCCTCGTATACTTCTACATACAGATTTTTCTAAAATCACAAGTCACTTTTCATTACCTAGAAGAAAATACGTGATAAATTATATTTTCTACATTCATCACATTGACAATGTTTTGAACATATTCTTTATTGGCTCAGGGCCTTTCCAGGGCACTTAAACCAACTCTAAGATTTGCCTACAACTCTCCCAGTTTTAGCACTTAAGTTCCCTATAAGTTTGAAAGAAGAAAAAAAAACATATATACAAAGTTATACAACCTTTCATTATATATAGTCATAATGTCAAAATTTTTGTAATTCAATGAGTAGAACAGTAGAGAAAAACATCATGTACGTGTAAGTTTACAAAGCAAAAGCAATTCGAAAATACATTGATCCAAATAATCCTGAATCCGAGTTCTGTGAAATCTGGAAGCAATTCTCCTTAAACCTTTGATTCTAAATATCAAGAAAGAGATAGCGGAAATACAAGAGACTCAAAGTCATGGATTCCAAGCTTGTCGTCTCAGGTTATTTATTCTGTTCAATATCCTTTGTGTTTGTTTGTTTCTTTCTGGCCTCTGAACCTTCAGTTTTCAGTAAGGAAACCGTCACATCTTGTTTCTTGTATTCTGCCCAGTGTATCCTTTTCCCAGTGATTCTAAGTTTACTCTCTTCCTAAATCTTAAACATCGTCCTCCTGGGCACATCTAAAATCTCCATGAATCCACGGGAAAATGCAGAGGCACAATAAACAGCAGAGTTGGTAATGGAACGGTTGAACATTCATTACAAAGTCAGATGAGTTCTTTGTCATTTAAGGAGACAGGAGACACTGGCATTAAAATGCAGTTCATTAAAAGTGAATTTTAGCCCAGCCATTTACTGTGCCAAAACATCTGGAGACTATTCTAATTTATACTGGAGTGCCTTCAAAAATATTTGAACTCCTAACTAAACACAAGGGAATTAGTAAGTAGAAGGCTTTGGGTTTTGGACTGAAGTGATGTATCTATTTATTTTTCAGAACCCTGCCATATATCAGCCTAAGTACCCCTCAACACAAACGCAGTTACGCTTTCTGAAAATGTTCTTTCCTCCTCGCCCTTCAATTTTCACCTTAAACCATTTTTGCCGGAAGGGGTTTTGACAAATAGGTCAGGGAAATAAGTGATTAAGAAAACTAAATTAATTCTTGCCCCCGTCCCCATAGATGGCTCATTCTTATCTAAGTAAAAAAGAAAACCAGGGCTCACTAAGGAAACAGGGGGCAAAGATCTGGTGACTAAGGCAGCAGATGGCTGAGCCAGAACTGTCCCCTCTTGTCCTTAAAGCCGATCTACCTCAGGAATTACCACAAACAAACAGCATTCACGTTTTCTCTCCCAACATTTGAGTCGACGTTGTTCATTTACTTGTTACTTTATAGCATCTTTAACCTTCAAATTTTTTATTCCACATAATGTATTTTTGGATAATTAAGGGGCAGCTCTTTAAAAAGTAAAAAGAATAGCCGTTGGCTTTGGGGAGTGTGTAAATCCACAGCGAGATAAATGCTAATTCACAAGAAAAAGATTACTTAGGTAATAAACAAAGGCTGTTTTACTTCTAATTTCTAGTTACAGTAAATATGTAACTTTTTTTTAATTCCCTTAATATCTCTCTTTTATCAGAAAAACAAACAAACAAACAAACAAATGAAAAATATCACAACCAGATCTTACTGATAGTTTTAGTACCTAATTTCAAAGGTTATCTGAAGGTAAATATTTTCCTGGTGTTACCAGACAAGATAAATTAATTCTTTATTTTTCTCATTGGGCTACTCTATTCACTAATTTCTATCTACCTTGGATGCATATGCCTCCCTTCCTAAAACAAATGGTTTACATATTTTCTAAGGGCAAAGACTTCAACTTCATTTGTTATTTTCCAAACATCAAGCACAATGGCTTACCCAGAAAAGTGATCAATGAATTCATGAGATTAGGTCCACTATACAGATAATCATCAGTCAGTCAAGGATACTTTTTGTTGCATATTTTATGCATAGTGTCATTTGTATTACATTTGAAAAGGAGTTACAGTTGTATATGTGTATCTCCCTTTCAATATTTTATGTACACAAATACTGGAATTTATCATAACCTACTATCACGTTTACTGACTCACTATATTCTTTCATTTAACAAAATACCCACTGGAAAGCATGCATTCCTATAGCAAGCACTATATGCCATACTTGTGCTACGTCTTATAAATACAACAATAAGCAGGACCCAGATTTCAATCCAGTTCTGTCTGAAGCTTGGTCTCTTTAATCTCTAGCCTTATTATCTCTCCCCAAACTTTGAGCTGATTCCAAAATGTTAAACTATACACAGAGTCAAGTTAACATGTTACATATTTTGTTAGTGACAACTAAAATTTATATTCATATTTTTCTTACTTAATTTTATTTTTTGCTTTAAATTTCCCCTCTGAAACTACTTTCCAGTGCTAAAGAGGACACATAACTTGTTTATAAAATATTCATAACTATAGCAGTCAATATTATATTTTATCTGTATCTCTATTCAGAACCAATATTTATCTGGGCCATGCTGATATGATGGGGCTATTTGTTTCTAACTGCTGCCAATTCTTACTGTCTACTATGTGTGCCACACCACTTTCTAGAACAGCATCCCCATGTCTCATATACAGAGTCAAGTCTCATGGTCACGCTGTCTACGGGGAACCAAACCATTCCAATTTGCTACTGCCAGTACGACACTCAAGGGGTCAGCCGGCAACCAATGTGGAACAGATGAGGAAAGACTGACTAAATCACGTGGTGCAAATTTTTTACTCCTTCACAACACTTTTCTTTCTTTTGTATAGTAAATGCATCTAGTTTCCCTCTAGGCAACTTCCCCTTTCACACTGCATGAGGCTTGGCAGGATATCAAATAACCTCCCCTGTGCCCTGCCAGTGGGTGAGCTTGTGGATCAAACATAGCCAATTAGTTTATCAAGATTCATATTTGATAAACGCAGAATAATTAAACAGTTCATCTCCCTGACACGACTCTTACAATACTGTCTGCTAGTTTCCATCACCATGTGTGTTCTCAAGTGTAGCTCTGTTTTTGTATGTTCTGATGGTCATTTTCTTTACCCTCATGGCACCCATTTCTCTTTGATGTGTCAATGTCATCAGTTGAATTCTGTCATCCAAAAATCTATGTTGGAAGTCCTAATCCCCTGTCCCTGGGAATGCGACCTTATTGGGAAATAAGGTTTTTACAGATGTAATCCACTTAAGATGTCATTAGGATGGGTCCTGTTCCAATACGACTGGTGTCCTTAGAAGAGACACAGAGACAAACACACAGGGAATGCATCATGGGGTGACAGAGGCAAAGATTGGAGTAATGCACCTACAAGTCAAGAACTGCCTAAAACAATGCTTTATCATGTCAGCACTAAGGAACAATAATAGCCAGCTATTTCAAATTCTTCCACCACACAAAACAAATAGCTTTAAAATCTTAAAGAATTTAATATATAGTATTAGCTAATTTAATTCATCTTAAAGAACTTATATAGTATTAGCTAACTTAATTCAGATACTGTTTGGGTGACTATTTACAAAGAGGTTTGGTCTCTTCTCCCACCCAGACATAGTAATCTGTTTCTAAATTGACACTCATCCATCTAAAAATAAAAAAAAAGAAAGACATGTAATCCAGCTCTGGCTAAAGACTCACAAGGGGAATCTGCTGGGACTTCTGGAAACGGGTTTTTCTCTTAAGGCAAGAGCCTGGCCTATGAGAAGAATACATTTTTGCTCACCTGCTTAACCTTCTGCTATAGAAATTGCCTCATGGGGTATGGCAGGTATCTTGTAACCATGTGGTGAGACATGACCAATACACCGAGTATTTATCAGAAGTGAAATGACATTGGGTACTTACATAAGCCACTGCACAAAGCCTGGCATGAATAGGCTGTAGACTTATTATGTGAGCATTAATAAACCTTATTACACTAGCCACTTCCTATTTTGTATTCTGGTGTCTCTTATCAAAAACATCTTAACTGTACAATATAATAATTTGAGGATTCTCTAAATACTTCAGTCCTATAGGTCAGCTGGTCAACAAACAGTGGCATTAATTATCAGATATTTGAGGGTTATCTCTGATTAGTGAAAGAACTACTTATATTTGTTTGTTGCTGTTACACTACCTGACATGGTGTCTGCTTACCACACTACAACTGAATCAAGGGTTACAGACACTGAATTGGTCTCCTGGAATCCCTAAAATCCTAAAACTTGGATTTCCCTTTAAACTTGTTTTAATATTTTTAAGGTCCCCGAGTCACAGGCTTTTGGGTATTTTTAGCCTCTATTAAGAAGAGAATAAGAGAGGGAAAAAAATGGGACAAAGAAATCGAGAGACAGAATTAAATTAATTGCTCTAACATAATACAATCTTGGAATACAAAAAAACAATTTAAATTTCATTCCTGAAATCTAGATATAAGGGATTGAATTATGGTAGAATTGTCCACAAAATTTTTTTGTTTTGGGAACAATGTCTCTTGTGTAGATTTAAGACATAGAATTTAGTTTGGGAAGAAGTGTTAGCAAATGTCCTCTGAGTCAGAGAACTCTTATCCCTTTCAGTAAACTTAGATAAATATGGGTTAGGAATAGATTTTTCTTTCTGTTTTTCTGCTCTGTCATCATCAGCATGCTTGCATTCCTTCTCACACGTGTCTCCTCCTGGAAATCCAAATACCATAGCCCTGTAAACAGCTGAAGTGAATGTGTAACAGAGGTGCAACTATGTCTAAACAGATTTACAAGGAGAGCCATTCCACATCCCCCAGTAGTCTCTCCCTTTAGGCTCATTAACTTGAACTGGGCCTCAAGACCAAGTTTGGTTGCAAGGCAGAGTGTCAAAGCAAGAAAAATAATTCTTGTGGTTGAGTAATATCAATCTTTATCCAGCAAAAACCAAAACAGAGTTTTCTAAGCAAGAAAAAGCAAATAGACTTTGAGTGGGAAAATAGTGGTATCTAACATATTAAGTATGTTAATAAACGTGTCTAGAGAGTTTCTTACCTGAATGTTTTAATATGAACTTCCTGTGCCACAATTTCACACACAGTCAAAAGAGAGTTGACATTATCTGAATGACCTCAATGAGTTCAGACAAAAAAAATGAAAACAAAACACAACACTTGATTAATGTGTTGTGATGGCTTGGCTAGTGCTTATTTGTATGTTGGTATTATAAAATGTAAAGGCATTTTAATACGATACCTGAGGCAACAGAGTGGGGCAAAAGTCTTTGAACTTATTAAATGTTGAGTTTACTATTTTATAAAATTATAATAGGAAACTCTGAAATTATGTATTGAGATTTACTTAATAAGATTTCACTATACATAAACTAATATATATTTGCTATATATTATATTATATCACATTACATTATAGATATCATACATTGCCCTGCTATCAAAGAAATACTTCCTGCAGAGAAAATGTGTTGAAGTGATTATGCTAAATGTATTGTTAACTCATATAAATTAGCTTACATTATGGCTTACTAAATGATTTATCTAATCAAGTAGGAAAACAAATGATAAATTTTGTTCACTACATAATGTTTACTTTAAATTCTATATATTGCAATGCATTTACATCTTTCGATTGGGTTTTGTTCCTCTTATTCTGAAACTTAGTAAATATTTGTACCTGTAGGTTGCCTGTACCTTCCATGTGAATAAACAAAAGGGTGAAATGATAGAGGAAGAATAAAATTTACCATGATCCCCCATGCAAATGCAATACACTGAGGACAGTCTGATTTTTTGTTTTGTTTTGTTTTTCCATTGTTTGAAATGAGGATTTCATTTCTGGCTTTTCAACTTTCAGGGATCTCCTTTGACGAAGGCAGAGGCCTAGTGCTCATCACACAGCTTTGTGGCTCTGTAACCATCTGAAGTCCAGCAGTGACTGTAGACTGTCAAGTATATTACGATGAGGAACAACTTTCTAGAGACTATTTCCAGTATCTATGCTTGAATTCAGTCTATAAAGGTTTTGTGAAAAATTAGAGATTGTGACTCAGCGGCTTTGATGCAAAAATTGATTTTTTGTTTTAAATAAATAGGCTGAGAATGCCAGGTACAGTTATCACTAATACATCCAGCATAGGAAGCCTTCTTTATTCATGGACATGAATTTAGAAATATTTATGTGTACCATTCACCTTCTTCAAACTATCATGACATCACTTGACCTGATGAGAAAGGAAGTTAATATTGTAAAGTCATTGTTCCAGTTCACATAGTATATAAATCTTCGTTAGCTTAGATAAAGAAGGGTGGTTTGACCTTGAATAAGCGAGTATTACTACCTGAAAGCTTCAAGTAAAAGCCATAGTTTTAGCAATGGTTCAAAGAAGGGGGAGTGAGGAAAGGTAAACAACGTGGCTGAAGTCAATTTGTGAAAGGACCAATCCTCAGAAAACTACCGGTATAAGAAAAATACATTAAATCCAATACAGGATAATTTGTTATAGCTGTTTATGGCCAGAGGCAGTAGAAAGGAAAAAGGCAGCAGGCAGGAGTGCAAATGCAAGGGCAAAGGGGTAGAAAAACAGAATGGGGCATACAAAAAGGTAAAGTAACTAGGTGTAAATCCTCAAAACTGAAGAGAAATATCAGTGTTAAAAGGGAAAGCTCATCCATTTATACAAAATATTCAGAAATGAGGAAGTGCTAGGTTTCTCAAACTCATCATTCCATAAATTCAATATTTGAATTTATTTGAATATTGGCAAGTTGATTTTTACTGAATTGGCTTTAAAAAAATGAGGTTGGCTGAATTTGACAGCATCACAAACCACCACACACATTGGATTACACGTTTTTCTAATATGCAAGGGAAGCTTTCCTTAGGGTAGTGTAGATGACTTTAATCCAATCAGACCAACAGCTGGCTCTAAACTAGATGAGAGAGTGGGAGGTCAAGTTGAACTGGATGGGAGGCAAGGGACATCTGGTCTCTTCACAGGAGAACTGCTGTACACAATAAATAAGAAAGAACAAACCAAATGTCTGTCAGTAGGGCAAGTTTAAGTGATACAAGTATATGGAATATAAATTTAGACATTTATGTGATAATTAACATTTATCAGCATGGAAAGATGCATGATATCACAAATGGTGCAAGCTGAAACTCTATCTGCTTTGTTCCATATTAAACCTAGCACAGTGCCTGATATAAAAGAAAAAGGGATCCAATTTCCAAAGATAATATAAAATAGCACATTTTCTGTAAAAAAAAAATGTTTGAAAGGAAATTTCCTAAGGTTTCAACAATGCTTTTATGGTATAGAGGTTCATCAATGCAGGTTCCATAATAATTAAAAATATTGGTTATACTCATTCTTTACCCAAATCCATACTTAGCTTTTAAATGTATTTGCTGACTTTCTAGGTAAAATCTGGTTTAGCAGCAATCTCAGTTTGGAATGCTTCCCTTAATTCCAAAGCCCGAAGATATTCTTCTAACTAATGTTATTGAAATAATAAAATCACTTCCCTACCCATTCCACAGCAATTCATTTCTTTGTTCAAAGGAAGAATTTTTGTATATTGACACTTTTTCTCACACACTGATCATTAAAGAAAGAAGTTTGCTTAAGCATCAATTCTGGGCTGATTGCACAACAATTTTTTTTTTTTTTAATATATTTTATTTATTTATTTATTTATTTTTGACAGAGAGAGAGAGAGAGATACAGAGACAGAGAGAACTGAACTGGGGGAGCTCCCAGTTCAGCATATGGTTCTGCACGGGCCGGGGCCAGGATTCGATCCCCGGTCCCCAGCGCTACAAAGTGAGTGCTTAACCCACTGAGCCACCCCGGCTTCCCCTGCACAACAATTTTTCCTTTCCTCACAAAGGTTATGTGTTTCATTGTTTGTTTATTATTTATTTTTGAAAAATTATAGGTTAAAAAAATAGATGTTTCTATTAGGAAGAGACCTCTGGGAATGTTCTGGAGATTAAGAGAATGAGAAAAAACTGAAATTGTTCTACAGTGCAAAGACCTGTATCTATTGCTAATAGAAAATTAAGCTTGAGATGATAAAGTGCATTTTCCATTATTCACCTAAAAGTAGTTATTTTACACGAATAAGAAAGAACTATGGGAAATAAACTGAGGAGTTGTAGGCCTCATGATGTCTCCATGAGTGAAAGAACCAACACTATGGCAGTAGCTAGAGAAAGGAAGTAAAAAACTGCATTGTGAGGGATTGAATGCAAAAGTCCAAATTACTCTCCCTATTATCACTATTTTGGGCCTTAGTTTTATTTTCGTCATAGTATTCACCTCTGTAGAATGGAACTTCGATTGCTTATTTCTGGTTCATGGTTTGTCCCCTCTCTGAACTAAAATATCAGCTTTATGAGAACAGTTTAGTCTACACTGATTATTGACATATCTCCTTCCCTCTCACGGTGCATGAAACAAGGTAGTTGCTCAGTAAATATTTGTTATTTGAATGTATGGATGTATAATATTATGAGGAATTAAGGACAGGGCAGTGAAGAGATGTTGAGATCAACATTATCACTTACATCTTAGAAATAGGGGTGCTGGACAACCAAAGCGTCACAATTACAGGAAAGAGTAGAGTGTTTGTGTAAAGAGAGAACAGCAGTGGGAAGGAGAAGGAGATATGATGAATCCAATATGGTTTTGGCAAACTCAGATACAAATGTTAGAAACCGTTCTAGAGGAAGATGGCCTGTGAAGCAGAGCTAATGGATTCTTGATTTACTGTGAGATGAGCTGAGCCGCTCTACTTACCGTAGTTCTCTTAGGATCTAACTTTTAATATTTAAGTTCTAAAGAAAGGTTATCTAATCCATATTTTCTGAACTGTGTCTAAGCTATGTTTTCATTGCATGGCAATTGTAGATGGAAAAGTACATCTGTACAATCCTAAGCGTTTCTTGGCTTGCAGTCTGGAAAATGTCAGTAGCTTATATCTCATGAGAAATGTTGTAAATATTTTAATTATATGCCATTCTGCTTCTGTCTCTTATTTTCTGGAGAAACGTGGCTGCTGTTACCTGAGAGAATTCTACAGACAGAATGGAGAAAACAGTGGCCACTTCAACTAGCTTACTAGTATGTGAGTGACTATATATATATGAGCATGTATACAGTATGTGTGCATATGAATAGTACATATGTGTGTATACTCTGTGTATGTGAATAGTAGGTAGGTGTTTTTGGTGTGTATGCAAACATTGTGTGTGTGTACAGTTTGTGTATGTTAACTATATGAATGTGTATATGTACACATCTTTTTTGATTTCGGATAAATTTTATTTATTTATTAGTTTTCTTGAATTTATTGGGGTAGTATCAGAGCCCATGGAAGTCAGAAAAAAAGGTGAAATTGCATTTTTAAAGTGTAACTAAAATTCTGTATTAGAATTCTATATTCAGTGAAAATTTCTTTAGAAATTAAGGTGAAATAATAATATTCTCAGAGACACACAACGAAGAGGATTTGTCAGCAGTAAGAAACCTGTAATGTAAGAAATAATGGAAGAGTAACAACAATAAGCATCTGTATGAATACAATAGACTATTCTTATCTCCTTCACTTTGGTTCTTTAAAATATTCATGATCATTGAAAGCAGAAATTATGACATTTTCTGATTAGATACTCTATTTTTGTAGTTGTAATATAAAGAACTACAACATAAAAGAAGAGTAAAAGGGTTTATATTATGGCAAGATTTCTGTTTACTGTTCAATGGGATAACATATTATCTTTTAGAATGTAAAAAGAAAATTAAGTATATGTGCCATAATCCTAAATTACTACATAAAGAAACACCATAAAAACTCAATAGATAAATTAAAATAAAATACAAAAAAATGGGTTGATTTAAAAGGAGGCAAGAGAGGAAAAACAGAAGAATAAAAAATAGAAGGTAAATTAGAAAACAAATAGTAAATTGGCAAACTTAAATCCCAACACATTGATAATTTTACTAAATGTAGTGATTTAAACTCACCAATCAAAAGACAAATAGTCAGAATGAATAATTTAATAAGCATCTATGTGTCTATGACAACCCTATTTTATATGTAATTATATAAGTGGTATAAAAGTGAATGGATTGTAAAAATATGCTACACGACCATTAATCAAAAGAAAACTGGAATAGCTATACATTAATATCAAACAAAACAGACTTCAGAGCAAGGAATATTCACAGGGAACAAGACAGACACTGTATAATTCTCATTCTCATTTCAAGCCATTTCAACTTGGTTGCTTATCTGGAACACAAGTGAGCGTGTGACAGGCTTTTGTCCTACCCTTTCAGTCTCAGTTCAAATATCATCTCAGAAGAAGTCCTCTCTAACCAACCCCCAAGTCCACCCTATCTTATCACTTTATATATTTCCTTCAAAGCACTTTTCATAAACTGTAGCTTTCTTTTTTTCCTTTTATTTATTTATTTATTTAATTGTGTGTGTGTGTGTGTGTGTGTGTGTGTGTGTGTATTTTTTGGGGGGTCCTATCACCCTACTCGAATGTGAGCCCCTAGAAAAACATGTCTACCAATAATCCGTAGTTTTTATGCACTGCTTAACAAACTGTAGGTTTTTAATAAATAATTGTTGAATAATCAAAAGATAAATTGACTCAAGTATATGCCTTCTACCTTAGTAATTGGCTTACTCTATTAGATTGTAAGGATTAAATAGAATAAACCAAAGAATGCACACATCATAGTGCTCCTCACAGAGAACTGTTTGATTCATGGTACCAGTTGATATTGTCATCATTATTTAGCATCCAGAATAGTGTAAACCATGCTTGAAAAAGTAAATTACTGTCTTTTTACATAGTCCATGAGTTAATCTATTGCTAAGTTTCTGTCCCCAGCCAATTTTTGTGTGGTGCTTATTCCAAAAGTTGCTACGCCAAGAAAGAAGACAGATGGCAAATGAGAGGTAAACAAAATCATTAAATAGAAATACAGAGAGCAAGATGGCAGCATGAGAGGAGAATCCAGACACCTACCTGGGAAGGGACTTATGAACAAAAAGGAACCCACGGGGAAACCCTGAGAAGCACCCTCAACTGAGAGAACCACACAACGCAGAACAACACACAAAGGTTAGAGGAAAAAGGGGAGAGTGGGAGAGGGAGGGAGAAGGAGCAGTTTGGGGACAGGAACGGAGCGCAGAGCGCGGCCCGGGGCTGGCAAACGCAAAGGGGGATTGGGGGGCTACAGCCAAAGTGGAGCTGGATCGAGGGCGGGCTGGAAGCCGAGACCTAGGGAGCGTGGACGCCCCACAGGAATGTGGACAATTTAACATCCCAACTCAAGGGGCGACACGCGGTGCCCTAATCAGATCACAGAGCCTCAAGTGGCACAGGGACTGTGGGGCAGGGCGGCGGCACTTCCCGGCGGGCGGGGTGAGAGCAGGGCACCAGCCCGCAGCAGCTCGGCACCCCTGATTTACGGAGGAGATTGACTGTGAGGGAGCGCCTTCTGAGGACGGGGCTCTTGGAGTGAGGGTAGCGGCTCAGTGGACACTGAGGGAGCACGCTGGGCAACAATAGACGTGCTTAGAGTGAATCCCGGTCCTGCAGCCAAGCCTCTGCCAAGCCCCACCTGCCTGCACCACAGCTAAGCGGCGCCCCGGCAGGCAGGCCCACAGAGGGCAGGCAGGCTCACAGAGGCACTGAAAAAGCAGTCCAACCAGAGGGGAAGAAAAGCCCCGAGCTGCTCCCCCAGCCCCCACTACTGCTGAGCTGCAGACAGGCTCACAGAGGCATTGAAAAGGCGGCCCAGAGCAGCTCCCCCGGCCTCTGCTCTGAACCACCAGTCTCCCTGCAAACAGAGGAATCTGCTATTGTGTCTCAGGCCCGCCCGAGCTCCTACTCAAATGCTCCCAACCCCGGAACCACACCTTCACTACCCTGCCTTCTAACAGCTAAAACTGCAACCTAAAAGAACAGCCCCAAGGCACAGAACTGACTGCTTCCCCCAACCCTCTCCCAAAATCTCCTCCTCCCACAACTGAGAAGCCCACCTGATAG
>PVKE010029865.1:0-19969 GCA_004027555.1 Craseonycteris thonglongyai | reverse complement strand
GGAGGGCCCAGAACAGTCTCCATAGTTGCACATCACTGGTTTTTCCACATAATTTCATTTCACAGGTGGACGGGGCTGCACAGGGCAAGAACTGGGCCGGGGTCTCACCCCAGTGAGAACTGAACTGGGGGCACTCCCCAGTTCAGCATATGGGTCTGCACAGGCCAGGGCCTGGATTTGATCCTCGGTCCCCGGGGCTACAAAGTGAGCACCTAACCCACTGAGCCATCCCAGCTTCCCCAGAACATTTTTGACAAACTAATAAATATGAAAAGGAAAGTGATTCATTGCTCCTAACAGCACTGGAGAAAGTGGGGAAAGAAAAGGATGAGTTCAGGACTTCAAGTTCCCAGTTTAAGTGTAGCATAAATGACCTAAAAAATTCTGTGTCTGCCCTGAAAGAAAGTCTTACCTCCTGTAATTGAGGGGCTGAAATATTTGTAAAACAAACCCAGCCTCATCCTACAAGTGGCTAAATTACAACACAGATTGAATTTCCAATCTCAGTGTGTAGCTGGACAATCTTCTGTTGGAAAGAATTAGCTTCTGGCTAATGGATTCAATCAACTACCTTAATAGAAGCCAAGAATAAAAACAGGCTTATTCAGGAAGGATTTGTGGAAGGCCTTCTCATCTGATGGCTTCTACCGCTGTTAATTGCGTAAAAACCTGACAAGGTTTCTGAGCATTTTATATTGACAGAAACACTGCCAGCCAGGATTGAAAGGTACCAAGACACAGCAGGCACTCACAGAACAAGACCAGAAGACAATGGAGTCAGGGATTGGAGTGTTGTAGCTACAAGTCAAGGAACACCAAGGATGGCTGGGAGCTGCCTACAGCCAGGAGGAGGCCAGGAAGGAGTTTTCCTCACAGCCAACAAAGAGGGTGTGGCCCTACTGACAGTTCAACTTCAAACTTTTAGCCATCATAACTATGAAAGGATGAATTTTTATTGTTTTAATGCACCCAGTTTATGGTCATTTTTTAGAGCCACCCAAGAAAACTAACAGCAGCCATAGCCATCCAGAAGTAGTTTATACAATCCTCTACTTTGTAGGGAAAATATTGAAAAACATAGGAATTGTATATCTTCTCTTTCTTGTTGGAATGTTTGGAAATTCAGAAAGGATGTAACTTTTAAAAGAGTTTTAAACTTTACTTACATTTTCTCAAAAATTTCAAGACTCGTAATGAAGTCTGGTGTATTGAAAGATCAATCTATATAAAGACGGTTTGAAAAAAATAATATCAGCTTTTCTTTCTCTTGACCCAGATAGTATTACTATTAGTAATTGTTATTATACTAAAGGAATAGAAAGAACACACAGAGAAAAGGTTGAGGAGAGGTTAGAAGGAAGGTGGGGGAGCAAGTTTATTATAAATACATAACCTGGAAATGACATTAGAGGAGTTGTCCCAAAGATCTAATGTGAGCTACTAGTCTCTAATTCTATAACATAAACTGTTTGAGTTGAAAGAGGCATTAGATACCATGCAGTCTAGAGACATAGTATTTATCCAGAGGCACAATATAGGGCAACATTTCAGGACACCTAGAAAGTGATAGGTCAGGTCTCTGAGGAATAGAAACCAGTGGGATGGATGCATAGCCAGATGTCCATCCCCACCTAACTGGAGGATGGCTTGTACAAGCAGTAGGGTTTTCAGCTGGTATGCTACATCACACTGGTGTGGCTCTCTTCACTAGAAGACCACAATTTGGTCTTCCTGGATCACAATCATACTGCTTCAGAGACATCTGTCATATGGAAGGCTGAGCTGAGTAGGTCCTGAGCTATGAATTAGAGCTACATAAAAATACATGTTTCAAATAAAATCTCGTATTTACCAGAATATGAGAAAGTATGAGAGCTTGGTGAGAAAAATGAACAGTTCTAAAGAAAACAATACAGTGATTATGCATTTAAATAGTTCCAAGATAATAGAGAGCTAATTGCTGGTATTTTACAAAACTTTATATTGAAGTATTATTTGTGTTGTAATTAAACCTAATCTTTAAAAATGTTTTGGGAGACCTCTGACCACTTCTCGTATGTTGTTAAAACTGTATTTCAAAAATGTTGAAAACTACTGAAATAAGATCTTTCAACATACTTGACAGACTCATGTTTCATGTAATGTACCACCAACCTTGATTAGCTGTGTTGTCAAATCATAATTGACTGAAAACATGTTATTAGAGGTAGGAGGATTAAAACAGGCAGCCACACAGTTGATAACCTGATAATAAAGGAAGTAGACATATAACCACTATTTAGCTACCCAGTAAAACACAAATTTGTCATAATAATAGCAACTCTCAGGTGTTTCTGTAGAACCTTGAGCCTAAATTGTGTTCTCACTGAGATTCAGCCATGTGTGGGCACATCAGAAGGGTTGGGGAGGTATATACAGGTTATCTATTTTAAAGAACAATCTTAGAATACCCTAGAGAAAAGATTACTTGGGCACACCACACTATTACCTATAGTATCCTTTAGCCAAGTCATCACTTGTCTATTCCTAAGGAACAATAAGACTGGAAGCAAAAATGAGATTTATTTCCACATAAAATCTCTGAGTTCTTAGGAACAAAATGTCCTTCTCACATCTAAATAGCAGCTTCAGAGATGTGACCATGGCACAGAAGGAGCTTGCAGACCTTACAGGAAGTGGTGCCAGGGTCAGCCCATCACCCAGGGGAATGGGTCTGATGATCTTCACTTCTTCATAGGTGGAAGAAGCAGGGGTCAGTCATGAAGCGTTGATGGATAACTTTAGTGACATCTTAGCTCACTGCAGCAAGACAATACAAGAGCTATAGATGACAATGCCTAGGGGACAGATATAGACACTTGTGACAATAGTCCCAGCAGTGGTGGCAGAGTTGAGGAACCTTCATAACCTAAGAAATCAGGAGCAGAAAAAGATACCCTGGAGCACTTGGAAAAAAAAATTGTCCCTTTCCTCTAAGAATACAGAACACACCCTTTAGGTACTTTCAGAAATCATTAAAGGTGGGATGCTGGGATGGCTCAGTGGGTTGAGTGCTTATCTTACAGCCCTGTGGTCTGAGGATTAAATCCTGGCCCTAGCCTGTGTGGACCCATATGATGAACTGCGGTGTGCCCCCAGATCAGTTGCCTTGGCTCCCACCCCAGGCAAGCTTCCCATGTAGGAGGCCCCTGGTTCTCTGGGGCATGCCTCCCATGGAGAAGGCCCTCCTGCCCTGCACAGCCCTAAACCCCTGGCCTGGGACCTGCCCTATGCAGCTTTTTGCCCACCTGTGGAATGAAACTAGGTAGAAAACTAATGACGTGCAACTATAGAGACTGCTCTGGGCCCTCCTCCTTCTCTCTGTCTCTCACTGTCTGTCTCTCTCTCTCTATCAAAAAAAAAAAATCTTTAAAAGGAAAAAAGAAATCATTAGGGAAGATAAATTCTTCAATAAAAAATAGAGATTAAAGGGAAAAAATAATATTTATTGCTGTTATATTACTATTTTTATCCCCTGTCCACTCTTGGTCCCATCTGGTAGTTCTGGGGAAATATTGACTACATTAAGAAAAAGTGTTAATTATTTGCAAGACACTACTTAAGATAGCAGGTGTTACATAATACATTTTATAACCGTTTTCATCAAAATAACTCATTTTTTTTTAAGTTTGCACACTTCAGGTTGTATGCTTCCGTTATCTATGAAATTCACTTATGTAGAAGAGTTCATTCCCTGACAGAGTCAGATAAATAAGGTATTGCTATAACAATAGGGTGTTAAGTCCTGAACAAATTAGATTAAAGATGGATTTAGGAGCACTTGTATTAAGAATAGCTATTTAATTAGGAGCAAAGAGACTTCTATTTTCAATAATTATTTGTTAAAGTTTGGCCAGCTTTCACAAAGGATTGCTTTTATTGCCCAATGCCTTTTTAAAAAATATTTTTGTTTTTTTCCATTCTTACTAAAGTCTAGATGTTAAAAATGTAAATTTATGGTTGATTTTCTCTGTAGTATAAATTTTCAAGTTCTGAAGTCGGTTTAGTTGCCTCAGATAGACTTTTCTTATCATTCATAGGGGAAGGCAAACATTGAACTGCTTCACAATTGGTTGTCTTGTGCTGCGGTTGCCTCTGCCAGGCTTTGCTACTACAACAGGCTATAAAATTAACAACTGAGTGTTATGATACTCTTCAGGGCAGCATGCATCTGGCCCAGGGATACACGCTGGGCAGCCGTGACATGGGTAAGTAACTGCAAATAGAGATCAGTTTCCTATATTAGATTGTCTTTCTTTTTTTAACAGCAGTGGCTCTCATATTTAATTTGCACACTGCACATTACATTATCAACCCAAATGCTCATAAAATGTGCCCTGAGCACATGATTGCTTTCAATAGCTAAATGAAGTTCATGAGAGAAAGAAGAAAGTAGTAGTGAAGAGAATTTAAATGTGCTTCCATCATGTAATAAATATTTTTGCATGATTTTCCATTAAAATATTGAGATTTTCCTTGCTCGGGATTTTTTTTAATATGAGGAAGAACTGTTTTTGTCTAGACTTCAGACTCTCTCACATGTAAGGCCACAGCAGAAGGTAGAAAATGAACTGACTGTGGACAGACCCACAGGGCTTTGAGATACCATTGATAACTCTTTCATGAAAAAAATTACTTATGAAGAAATACACCATCCTAAATTTAAACAGGTAGTGTATCATTCCAAGCTATGTTTGAGGATAAACTTGTGTGTGTATATTCATATATGCTACACATATTATATATAAATGCTTAATATGAAGCAGACTAGAGGTAAACAATCAATCAATGCATCTTTTATTTTTTTTATATGGAACAAAAAGCAGCAATAAACAGAAGTTCTGGTAAGTTTTCATGTCTCAGACAAGAAGGAAAAGGATTTGAATGTCATTTTTGTTCATTGTCAGTCCCTAAGGGGTTTTCTGGTGCCATTTATTTTCCCCTAACAAGTGGACTGTTATCTTATTCCAAAAGAGATATTAAAGTAAGTAAAAAACTTCATATTTTTGCCTCAGATCTAGACATTTCATAGGAAAATAAAGCTTAAGCAACAAGGATGGGTCTTTTAAATAGTTCTTCATTCTAATGTCTAGAATTAACAAATGTGGAACGCTTTGCAGAGGAAGTTAAACAAAAGAAAAATTTCAAAACATACTTATTTTCTTTCTCACCTTCATCGATGACTAATGCAGTGCCAAGACATGCATCACCTATTTCTCTGAGACCATTCTATAAATACAAGAGCCCCATAATTCTAGTTAAAGGGCTGAGGCTTTTCCAGAGATCTCAAAGTACAAGTAAGAGAAAATGAAGAAGAGGAATGCCAACTGTCTTTCTGTTTGATGGGATGGGACCAACGTCCATATGGGATGGGTCATGGCTTCAAAACTATGAATTTAACTTTATGCTTTATCAAACTATAATTTTAATAAGTTAAAAATATAACTGCTCTTAAAATATAGAATAAAGACTTGTCAAGGATATATTAAACTCATTAATGAGAAAACAAACAAGATGGTGAAGCTGGATCAAAGTGGAATTTGGAAGATTGAGTGTAGGTATATACAGGCAAAAATAAAGGCTGAAATAAATTTGCTAGGTTATATACAAAACTCTTTAATGTCCTGCCTGGCAAGAAAGCCATAAGCTTCTGTCATCTCTTTATGGAAAAGAAATCTGGTGCATCTTTACAGGATAAAATCTTTATGTTAACTATATGTAGTTTAACTCAGGGTTGGCCCTAATAAATAGTGAATACTAAATCAAAACAAAAGTACATCCCTAATAGAATTAAATAAGGATTAAGACAACGTCCTGTTACAACACTGAAAAAACAACCAGTTATTCTTTTGCCTTATTTTCAATATATTTTTTAACAGCATCTAAGTTATCTAGACAACAGGAAATGCTTGTTCTTCTTCAAAGGTGATTTAACAACATAGTAGTGATTTAAATGCTCTTTGCCCTCTAAGATATGCCTTTCATCTTTGAAACCCCAGTTTCAGACTCCTAGTAAACCCCATATTAGAATGAATTGCTACCTCCTTTCTGATCTCTGCACTTTTTGATTATAATAGCAGTTACCATAACTTGTTTTTGTGTCTGTCCCCCTGAAAGATTGTAAGTTCTCTGATACAAAGATTACCTCTTGACAATTTTAGTATTCCCAAAACCCCTTTTACATACTGCATTGAAGAATACATTCCCTAAAATCACCTTCATTGTAAACAGAAATCAAATTCATATAATTTTATATAATACCTCTTTATCAGAGGGCTATGCTAGCCTATCCAAAAGATGAGTAGTTAGTAAAACATTATCTTATGAACAACAATGATCAGCAAAGAATTACCATGAATTAACGTGACATAGTTCCTTCTAACGCATATTAAAATGCATAATCCATAGTCACCTCTTTTCATTTACAATATTCATAATTACACATATAGTGTCTTAATTGGTTTAGATTTATTCTTCATTTTGCACAAAGAACCATTGTCAGCCACAACTGGATGTGGCAAATAGGCATTTATCTAGGATTTACAAGGCACTCATGGCTTAATTAACAGACCTTATATTCAATGAGTAGTAAACTCATTTAAATTTCAATAAAATTAAATGTCCATGTTTATGCAGTCCTTTATCTAAATGTTGCCATTTGAATAGCAACATCTATTTCATTTTTCCCTTGGTTTCTCTTGATTAATCTTGTAGTAGATTTTGTTGAAGCTGAATTATCCAAAAAAGAGTTCTAATGTAAAGTTCTTGGCATTTATTCAGTGTAGCGGCATGGAAATACTAAAGTTTTAGTGGTAATGACATCTGAGTTTCTGCAATGCTGCAGATTTTCCCAAAAGATAGAAAATAGATCAGTTAGACTAAACTGGTTAAAAGGCTCACATTAAACCAAAAATTTATAATATCTTTGTCAAATTGCATGAACACAGAGTCTGTCTTTTTTAGATTATAGATACTAAATCTAAGTTATGCCCAATAAATTCAGAGCTGGCTTTTAAGTGAAGCATTTTATCAATGTATACTATTAGTATCGATCCTTATGAACTAGTGATCTAGTGGCCAGCTAAATTATCATTTAGGTAAATACCCAACATTTTTAGAAAAAAAAATAAAGAAGAAAACACATGTGAGGACTTTATTGCTAAAAATACCCCAGTGTGTTTTTGCATATGTGTTTAGAACATTATTTAGCATCCGTAAGTGAATATTAGTATTTATTATAAAGAAGGGAAGGTGCTACTTTACAAAGCCAGGAAATGCAATGAAAAAGCAGATGTCTTGTTTTGAGTCTGTCATTAACTAACCACCTACAGGAGAGGCACAACTCACTTTCCTACTCTGGGCTACCTTAACTACTCTACAAATAAACAGAAATTAGCACCAGATATTGCCTGATGTCTTTTTCAGTTTTAATATTCAATCTTCATTTAGGTAAGACTAAGGAAGAATACTTTTGCAGGGGAAGAAGTGATTTTGTGCCCAGGAATGTCTGTGTGTGTGTGTGTGCATGTGCATGACACACACACACACACACACACACACACACACACACACAGGCCAGGATCTAGCAGGCTCCCAGGTTCTCTCCTCCCCAGCCTGTTGCTCTTGCTCCCTTGACAATGGGCTCAGTCTCCAGTGGAAAATATGTGGCATGAACAGCATGTTGAGCCTCTTCATCTACTTAAACTGCACAAAGCTAGCAATAAATGCAGCAGAGTATTTGGGCCCAGCCCTTTCTTTCAATGTTGCAGATTTTTTGCTTATAATCCATTAATCAGACTACTGGGAAGGGCAGCAAGTTTCAAGTCAAAATAACAATCACTTGTTCCATTAGAGAAATTACGGGTTCTTGCCTAATATCTATACAACTAAGAGGAGCCATTCACGAGATTCTCCCCAGAATGAAGAAATTATACTGCAAAACTGACTTCTGCCTTCTAATAGAAGAAACAACAGCAGCAAGAATAATAATAAAGGGGAAGCCGGGATGGCTCAGTGGGTTAAGCACTCACTTTGTAGTGCTGGGGATCAAGGATCGAATCCCGGCCCCAGCCCGTGCGGACCCATATGCTGAACTGGGGAGTTCCCCCAGTTCATTTCTCTCTCTGCCTCTGTATCTCTCTCTCTCTGTGTCAAAAAATAAAATAAAATAAAAATTATATTAAAAAAAAAGAAATAGAAATGTGCGATTTGCCTTTAAAAAAAAAAGAAGAAAAATAAAAATAAATTTAAGTTATGCCTAACTGGCTATGCAAGCCCATAATTCCTCCTAATAATTTGTCTAGGTGTCACTGGTATTAAAGATATTAAAGATGTCCTATCTATAAATGCATACATGCATACATACATGCATGCATACATACATGCATACATACATAAGTCTGGGGAGAAATATGCATATATTCTCTTAAGAACAAAAACGTCAAGAATGATTCCAGATAATGAAACAGAAGATTTCAGATGATGAAACAAAAAAAAATGCCTTATTTCCCCCTGTAATTTATGTTTAAAGTTTATCTTTAAAAGCCTCTTCTTTATTTACTTATTACTTCAACAAAGATTATTATGTGTTCACTATGTTGCAGGAACTGTATTAGGCCTTGAATAAGTCTCAAAAGTGATAGTATATGTGAGAGTGTTTTGTGATACATTATAAAAATATAGAAAGAGTTATTGTTACTACTGTTAAAAAAAATTCAACTGAATAAGTTTTAAAGATCTCATTGGTTTTATTCAGTGACTCATGAATTGCTCAGCATCCAACCAAGCAGACAGAAAGGAGCTGTGAAGAGCTATAGAAATCAAGAGATTTTTTATAGCCCCAAATGAGGAGGAACAGGGAAGGTATAATAGGCATTTGCTAAGTGGTTAGAGCAGGGTCACTTTTCTTGCATGGAACAAAGGGAAGGCTTGGAGCTGGTTCAGGTAACTTGTGCTGAGCAGGCAAGCACCAACTCCAACTGGTTGACCTATGTCTTCATCTTTTGGGAGAACTGAACATAGAAACTTTGTTAAATTCTATTTGCTGGTGTGGGGCTTAGCATGAGCGACACAAGCTTAATCTGGTGACTTTAACACTACAACAATAACCATGAGAGTATTATTCTTTGTTGTAAAGTCTTATTGTTAAGAATACAGAAGAATAGGGACATTTTGTTCTATAGTAGCATCACAAAGACCTCAAACTTTAGAGTTAGAAAGTTCACTACAGCCTAAACTCAATGCCTATGCAAGTCTGCTTCCCATCACTGAAGCCCAACGAATGCCCAAGTGTAGAAGGTGCAGGTGTGTAAGTGCTGGAGGCAAAGCTGACACAGCAGGTAGCATCTTCCACAGCAAGCCAACCTGTTCACAGTGACTGCAGGGCAAGCCTTCCAATAAAACCTTGTGCTGTTTTTTTAACAGAATTTCATACATATTATTTTGATTTTACCTATGTGTAGAAAACTACAAGTTGAGAATTGGGGTTTGCTGCAAAATATCATCTAATTTGAAGTATAAAATTCTTTTGGATGTTTACCTGTGGTTAATTCACAAATGCAAGATCTATGGCCCATTCTACACCATTCTGCCATTGCACCATTATAGTATAATAATAGTTTTTCTTTTTTAATTTTATGAAAGAGATGAAGAAAGCCAAAATTACCTGTGAATCCCCTCATTTCCTATGTTCCACTTCAAATATCCTAATCACCTCTGCAAGACTACTTAATCAAATGACATGAAATAAAACTGCATGAGCTAAGAGGAAAAATATACTTTGAGCTTGTTCATAGCATGGACAAAAAAAAAACACATTTTTCTAGTTCATCCATTTATTTTACGAATATTTATTCAGTGCTTATTATTTGTCAGGCACTGATCTATGCACTTAGGATAAATCAGTGAACAAAAGAGACATACATAGTGACACAACATTCTAGTTCAGAAAGAAAGACAAGAAAAGTAATCATAACAAATATGTTCTAGAATTGTATTAATCTGAGTAATTAATACTAGTTGCAGCAAAATAAATGCTCCTGTATTTCAACGGCTTAACCAGAAAAGGTTCACTTGTCTTATCACAATCTGTTATATGCTGGGTACCTCATTCATCCTGTGGCCATTCTCACTGGAAAAAGTGATGTACAAAGTCAATGTACCAAGAAGCAAAAATTAAAAAAAAAAAAAAGAGAGAGAGAAAGAGAAAAATAGAAGAGGCAAAGACTATGTTAACTAAGAAAGCATATGAGCCTGAAACAACCTACTAGTTTTGAGTACCGGTACTTATAATGGCCATCTGCTAGAAATTGTAGTTACAAAAATCTAGCAAATAAATATAATGCACATTTAATAATTAATTATTGTCAGGATATCTCCAAGTCTTGTATTGAGTTTTGTATTAGTTAGGAAAATGCTAAGTTCAGTAACAAAGTCTCATATCCCAAATTTTCATTGTTCAGCACAATAAAACTTTATTTGTTAGTAACAAATGAGTCATTTGTTAGTAGCCTTTATTGGTTATTAACAAACTAGAGTCATTCCCATGATGGCTAGTGATTCAGGTACCCAGGTGTCTTCTATTTGATGCCTCCGGGCAACTCTGGAACAGGGGTTAGTGGAGTGCAATCCACATAACACAACCATGTGCTATTGTTGATGTGTTGTCTATGTTTGCATTCATAACACAACAGCGGGATTGGGTACTTGCAACAGAGATCACATAACCAAAAATGCCTAAAATATTATTATCTGGCCCTTTATATAACAGTTTGCTGACAAGTCCACGACTAGGGAAAGAGAGTGTGGTCAAGACACTTTCCTTTTTAAAGAATCCCATCCCAGATGCAGGTTGCTTCTGCTATTTCACTGTCAAGACCTGGTCACATGGCCCTGACTAGTTAGAAGGGGCTTGGAGGGTGTAATTTGGGCTAGAAAGTTACTTTCTAGTAATAATTCTAAAGAGTGCAAGGTAAAGCACAAGTTTTTGGTGAGTTCCTTGCTTCTTTTGCTGTAGTTGTCATTTTAAACAAGGTTTTTAAAGATCTATTGAAAAAGCAATAGAAATCACATGCATGCACCCTCAGGATGAATAAAAAGCCAAATGTTCTAAAGCTGGGACTTGAGATAAATTTTCCAGTGACAGCACCATACACAGATATAAAAATTGTAATATCTCACACTGGACAGCAAGATAAAGTGGTATGAAAAAAAAACTGTTAGATGGTTCAAAATGTTTCAGTGACAGCAAAGGCACTGATACAAAAACACATGTGCAGAATTTGATTAAATGTATTTTACAAATAGAAGTGTAAAAACAACACACTTGTATATTAACACATATCTACCTTACATATGTGTAATTAAATTAAAATTAAATTAAAAATAAACATTTGACATCTAGGCATCTACATGCCTAAAACTTTACCAATCTGTCATGCAAGGTACAAAGTAGCTCACAGTACTGTCACATGGTTTAGCCATGAGATCTATTGATGACAACAGACAAGTGAAAGAATGGGAGACAGCATAGGATCCCCTAAACTCCCGTTGGCACAGGGTCCCTCAAATTTCTACTATAGGACATATGTTTGCACAGACAGAGCTGGGAGTCCATGTAAAGTCCTCCAAATAGTGGGAACTCTGGCCAAAGCTTCGTGTATTTACAGGCTGGCCAGAGGAGGGGAACATCTAATATTCTTAGGAACAACAGAATAATAAGGAAGCTCTCAGTCATGAAATAGCCTTGGATTGCCTCCTGAGACTATCTAAAGAATGTACCTATATTTCCTTGTTGAAATATCAGCCCTAGGCTTTGATGTCAGATCACAAAAAAAGAAACTGGAGCGATTATCTCAGGGCTGTATCTCAGAAACCAAAATTCTGTCCTCCTCAATGCTCATATTAACTAGAAAATTTTGGGTGATGATATTGTCATTGAGAAGATAGAAAGATTGACCTATTTTGAATTTTTATGATCTATGTGTAATGGAAGTTGTTCTTTCATTAATGCAATAAGATGGAAATTAAAATATTTTAATGTAAATTGAGGTCAGAATTTTGGTGAAAGAATTACAGAACCTTATTACCCTACAAGTTCTGGCCTCTGTCTTTACTTGACATTAACTTGCTTTTCCTCATTTAAAATACAAGTTAGAATGTGGCTGGTTTTTATTACCTTCCCACTGAATGTTTTCTTTTAAAAAGATTTATTTATTGTTTTTGATAGAGATGGAGAGAAAGAGAGTAAACACAGGAGAGTGGGCCCAGAGTAGTCTTCATAGTTGTACATCATTAGTTGGGACATAGTTTCATTCCACACAGGTGGGTGTGGGGCTGTGCAGGGTGCAAGTTGAACCAGTGGCCTCCTAAATGGGAGGCAAGAGCCTTCACCGTCATCCTGGTGATTGCCAGTGTGCTGCAGTTCAGTATATGGGTTTGCGTGGGCTGGGTTCCGGATTCGATCTATGGGCCTCAAGTTGCAAGGCAAGTGACCAACTAGCTGAGCTATGCCAGCACTCCACATTTCTGTGGCAATTCTGTACTCACATGACTTTTTGCTTCAGATTTCTATGTTAACTAAACTAAATTAAATAAATAGGTATTTCCTACTGAATTCCAATGCTTATACAATGGATTGGCTAGACTTTACCTGACTCCTTCAGCTGTGTTATTATATAGCTCTCCTCAAACAACATCACATTTTTTATCTTCCAGGACAGTTAGTTCTCCTGTCCATCAAGTCCTGTCTTCGGTTGCAAAATAAAGTTGATGCAGCTGCTAAAACTCCATGCAGTATTTTACTTTTCTTTTATTATGAAAATGGCTCTTGTTGGTTTGGATGTAATCAGGATCCAAAATGTCAGAGTGATTTCCAAACCCTCTCAAACGACAGCTCTTATGATAAGAGACTAGATTGAAAGAACACCCACACTCACTGAGCACCTATCATTATCATTTATTCAGCTAAGCATTTAAAGATATTGTATTTCATTTCCTTAGGACAAAATCATAAGGAATATATTGTCAGTGTCATTAATAAATAGGAAAAGTGAGACTCAGATTGGTAAAGTATCTAATCAGTATATACTAGAGTTATGTGTAGTATTTGAGCCCAGGACTATCTAAAGAGTGCTTTTCAAGATGCTACCACAAAGGGGTGATTTCTGTCCTTGTGTCATCCAGCTCCTACTCCAAATTCCTAGAAATGAGAACCTGCTTGACCCACTTAGGTCAAGAACCCATACTTGGGTTAGCGAGCTATGACCAACAGATAGCCTCGTAGGATGGACAGGCCTAGTTGCTGGGGCTGCCTCTTGCATATCTAGAACAATCAAGAAAAGTGATGAGAAATATCCTGCATTATTAACCAGATATATCCAAGAGCTTCTCCTTTCCCCAATTTCCTGTAAATTGTCTTTCACTTTCCAATTTCAGCTCCATCCCAGAAATCAGAATGAGTTCACTCTCAGTAACTCATCGTTCCTGGATCCCACTGCTAACCTCTAATACACTCCTGTGGCTAAAGAGGACATCTCCTTTAGCCTTGGCTTGTACTGAGTCTCTGTAAGAGCTCTACTCATTCTTAACCTGTGGGCTGCCTTGTCACAGGCCATGGTGTTAGCATTCTTACCAGTGGCTTCCTAAAACAAAAAATAACTTTGTCTCTCTTGGAGAAGTCAGTAAGTTACACTATGGTTTACCCATTAAAGATTGCTTCCCCAAGAAGTGATCTAATAGTCATAAAGAACCCATCAGCAGGAATTCACATCACAAGCTTGCCACACACAAGAATGGTGACTGGGAGCCTATTCACAATATATTCTACAAATATAAAGAGCTTTAACATAATGCAGATATTCCTCATTGTTTCCATATATAAACAGGTTATATAAAGTGATGTAATGCCTAACTAGCATAAAGCCATGGCATGTAAAGCATTAAAGAAACATTTGATTTGAGCGCCTCTAGAGGAGATAATGTATTACTGAAAATAACAGCATGAAAATAACATTGCTTAAGAATCATATGATTCCTTTGCAAAGCAGTTTGTATTTATGTGTGTTTATGTAGATACATATGCATGTGCACATATACAAAATATACACATAAAAATATGTTTTTTGTATATGTGTGTGTGTGTGTGTGTATATATATATATATATTTCATTTATATGTACACACATTCAAATACAGATAACATTCATTTTCTAGTTTTATATAACACTAACCTACATAAATTAACTCTAACAAGTTTATTTTGTATTCATATTCATGATATTTATTTTAATGCCCTAGAAGTCTTCTGAGATTTCAAGTAGACTTTACTTGAAATAAGAAAGTATATCATTTGGAGCTCAAGTATTAAGAATACACATATATGCAAATTTCAAGTTAGACACAAATTTAAATAAATCTTCCACCACATTTAGCCGAATTATGGAATAATAAAAGCACTGTAAGGATGGGGGAAGGAAAGCATACAGGTAGAAGCTGCTTTCTAACTTTGAAATGCAGCTGCCTAAACAAATGCTCTTTCACAGCCAGGACACACAAAATCCTTAGACTTTTGGGAAAAAACAAAACAAAACAAAACTTCCTTTGGACTGTCTGAGAGAGACTAACAGAATATTGTACTATTCCTAGGGTAATACCAAAGCTATCTACCCCATCAATGGGCCGAAAATGTCATGTAGCCTGAGTTAAACCTTCAGAGAGAACTTGACCTCTGTTGCAAATTAGACAGATAGCATTACTGAGCTGTCTAATTGTTTTATCTTTTTTTAATTGTTAAATTTATTGGGGTGACACTGGTTGGTAAAAATTACATAGATTCCAGGTTTACAATTCTACATTACATCATCTATTTCTTGCAGTGTGTTCCCACCACTGAGAGTCAGTTCTATTTCCATCACCACATACTTGATGCCCTTCCCCGCCTCACCCACAGCTCTTGCTTCTCGTCCTTAGGTAACCACTAAACTATTAACTGTGACCATGAGTTTTTGTTTCTTTGTTACTCCAGTTTTATATTCACATGTTTCAGTTTTATAGTCATATGTTTCTTGATTTTTTCAGTCTGATTTATCTCGCTTAATATGATGATCTCAAGGTCCATATATGTTGTTGCAAATGGCAGTATTTCATTCTTTCTTATCACTGAACAATATTCCATTGTATAGATGTACCATAACTTCTTTATCCAGTCATCCATCAAAGGGTACTTCCATCATTTCCATGACTTGGCCACCGTTAACAGTGCTGTGATGAACATTGGGGTACATATATCTCTGTGGACTAAGGTTTGCAAGTTTTGGGGTAGATACCCAGAAAGGGGGTTGTTGTGTTGTATGATAATTCTATTCTTGATTTTTTGAGAAATCTCCATACTGTCTTCTATAGTGGTCATACCAATTTATATTCCCATATAAGTGTATAAGGTTTCCTTTTTCTCCACAGCCTCTCCAGCAGTTGTTATTCCTTGTCTTGTTGATTATAGTCATTCTAACAGGCGTGAGGTGGTACCTCATTGTGGTTTTGATTTGCATCTCCCTAATAGCTAGTGAAGTTGAGCATTTTTTTCCCCATAATCTGTTGTCCATTTATATGTCTTCAAGAGAGGAGTGTCTGTTCAGGTCTTCTGTCCATTTTTCAATTGGATTGTTTGTTTTTGTTGTCGTTGAGTTGTATGAGTTCTTTTTCTTTTTTTTTCTTTTTTTTTTTAAGATTTATTCTATTGTTTTGAGAGAGGGTGAGAGAGAGAGAAGGGGGGAGGTCCCAGAGAAGTCTCCATAGTTGTACGTCATTAGTTGTGTGGTTACATTCCACACAGGTGGATGTGGGGCCACATGGGATGAGAACCAAACTGGGGGCCTCCCAAATGGCAGGTGAAAACCCACGCTGCAGGGCTCAGCAGTTACCAGTTGTGCCTCAGTTCAGCATATGGGTTTGCATGGACCAGGGCCAGGATTCAATCCTCAGAACTTGCAGTTGCAAGGCAAGTGCTCAACCTGCTGAACTGCCCCAGAATCCCCACAGGTTCCTTATGTATTTTAGATATTAGCCTCTTAGGAGAGACATTGTTTGCAAATATTTTTTCCCATTCAGTTTTTTGCCTCTTTATTTTGTTGATGGTTTTCTTTGCTATGCAGAAGCTGTTTAGTTTGATATAGTCTCATTCATTAATCTTTGCTTTTACTCCCCTTGCCTCGGAACGCAAGGTCTATAAGTTTCATACCAATGTTTTCTTCTATGTAGTTTATTGTTTCAGGGCTTACGTGGAGGTCCTCAATTCATTGTAAGTTAATTCTAGTATATGGTGACAGTTTGCAGTCCAGATTCATTCTTCTGCATGTGATTTTCCAATTTTCCCAGCACCATTTACTGAAAAGCCATTCTTTTCTTCATTGTATATTTTTTACTCCTTTATCAGAAATTATCTGTCCCTATATTTGTGAAATTACTTTTCTTTTTTTTTTTTTATTCTGAGCCATTAGTCTATGTGTCTGTTTTTCTGCCAACACGAAGCTGTTTTGAGTATTGATGCTATGTAGTATAGACTGAAGTCAGAAAGCGTGATACCTTCAGGCTTATTCTTTTTTTGCAGGACTGCTTTGACAATTTGAGTTTTCGTGGTTCCATACAAATCTGATGATTATTTTTTAATCTATTTCTCAAAAGAATGTGAAATTTTGATGGGAATTGCATTAAATCTGTATACTGCTTTGGGTAATATGGCCATTTTAACTATGTTGATTCTTCCAATCCGTGAACACAAAATATCATTCCATTTCCTTGTGTCTTCTTCAATTTCTTTTAATAGTGTCTTATAGTTTTTCATGTATAAGTCCTTCACTTTCTTTGTTAGGTTTATTACTAGGTATTTTATTCTTATTGCTGTGATCATAGAAAGTATCGTTTTTCTCATTTCTTTTTCTGAAGTTTCGTTATTCGTATATAAAAAATACTATGGGTTTTTGTACATTGATTTTGTATCCTGCAACTACACTGTATTTGTTTATTATTTGTAATAGTATTCTGGTGGAGTCTTTAGGGTTTTCTATATAAAGGATCATGTCATCTGCAAAAAGTGACAGTTTAACTTCTTCACTCCCAATTTGGATGCTTATTTCTTTCTTCGGCCTGATTGCTTTGGCTAGACCTTCCAGCACTATGTTGAATAGCAGTGGGGACAGGGGATATCCCTGTCTCGTTCCTGATTTTAGAAGAAAAGGTTTCTGTTTTTCCCCATTCAGTATGACATGTGCGGAGGGTTTGTTATATATAACCTTATTATGTTGAGTTACTTTCTGTCTACACCCATTTTATTCATTGTTTGTATTATAAATGGATATATCTTGTTGAATGATTTTTCTGCATCAATTGATATAATCATATGGTTTTTATCTTTTATTTTTGGTAGTGTATTACATTGATTGATTTGCATATGTTGACCCTCCGTGTGCCCCTGGGATGAATCCCACTTGAGCACAATGTATAATCTTTTTAATGCATTGTTGTATTCTATTTGCTAGTATGTAATTTAGGATTTTTTCATCTATCTTTATCAGAGATATTGGTCTATAGTTTTCTCTTTTTTTGTGATGTTCATACTAGACTTTGGTATAAGGGTAT
This sequence comes from Craseonycteris thonglongyai, assembly GCA_004027555.1. Lineage (NCBI taxonomy): Eukaryota > Metazoa > Chordata > Mammalia > Chiroptera > Craseonycteridae > Craseonycteris > Craseonycteris thonglongyai. Next base: position 2,299 of record PVKE010029865.1, on the reverse strand, counting down.
CGTTGGCCTCATACTTGAGTTGGGCAGTAATGCCTCTTCTTCAATTCTTTGAGGATGAAAAGTGTTAATTCCTCTTTGAATACCTGGTAAATATTGTTAGGGAGACCATCTGTTCCTAACTTCTTGCTTTTGGTGAGGTTTGGGATAATTGTTTCAATTTCCTTACTGTTGATTGGTCTGTTTATCCAGTTCTTGATTTAATCTAGGTAGACTACATGTTTCTAGAAACTTGTTTCCTCCGAGGTTGCAAAATTTGGTGGCGCATAGCCCTTCATAGTATTCTTGTATGATCCTTTATGTTTCTTTGATATCAATTGTCATTTCCCCTCTTGCACTTCTAATTTGGATTATTTGTATCTTTTTTCTTTTTGCCTTGATGAGCCTAGCCAGGGGCTTGTAAACTTTATTAAGTTTTTCAAAGAACCAGCTCTTTGTGCATTCATTTATTCTATTGTTTTTTCTCTTTTCATTTAGTTCTGCTTTAATTTTTATTATTTCCTTCATTCTGATGACTGTTGTTGTTGTTGTTGTTGTTGTTGTTGTTGTTGTTGTTGTTCTTCTTCTTCTTCTTCTTCTTCTTCTTCTTCTTCTTCTTCTTCTTCTTCTTCTTCTTCTTCTTCTTCTTCTTCTTCTTCTTCTTCTTCTTCTTCTCCTTCTTCTTCTTTCTTCATCTCCTTCTCCTCCTCCTGCTCCTCTTCCTCCTCCTCCTTCTCCTTTTCCCAGTTCTTTAAAATGTGATGTTAAATTGTTTACTTCTGACTTTTCTTGTTTCTTGAGATAGGCCTGTAGTGATATAAGTGTCACTCTCCTTACTGCTTTCACTGCATCCACGTATTTTGCTATGTTGTGTTTTCATTGTCATTCCAGTGTTTTGTTATGTTGTGTTTCCATCATCATTTGTTTCCATGTATTTTTTAAAATCTCTTCTTTTATTTCTTCTTTGAGTCAGTCATTTTTAAATGGCATGTTGTTTAATGTCCATGTATATGTAGTGGAATGTAAATTGGTACAACCACTATGGAGGGCAGTATGGAGGTTACTCAAAAAATTAAGGATAGAATTACCATATGACCCAGTAATCCCCCTTCTGGGTATCAACCCCAAGAACTTGAAAACCTTAGTCTGTAAAGATATATGTACCCCAGTGTTCATAACAGCATTGTTCGAGGTGGCCAAGTTGTGAAATGTTCCTGCATTCTTTTTGCATTTGATTTCCAATTTCAAAGCTTTGTGGTCAGAGAATACACTTGGTATGATTTCAATGTTGTTAAATTTGCTGAGGCTAGCTTTATGTCACAGCATAAGGTCTATCCTTGAGAATGTTCCATGTGCACTAGAAAAGAATGTATACTCATGCTTTGTAGGATGAAATGTTCTATAAATATCAATTATGTCCAATTGCTATAATGTATCATTTAAAACTGATATTTCCTTATTTGTTTGCTGTTTGGATAATCTGTCTATGGCTGTCAAGGGGGTGTTTAGGTCTTCTACTATAATGGTGTTTTTGTCAGTTTCTCCTCATAAAACTGTTAGTAATTGCTTTGCAAATGTTGGTGCTTCCTGGTTGGGGATTTGTATATTAATAAGTGCCATTTCTTTTTATTGCATTGTCCCCTTTATCATTATAAGTGGTCCATCTTTGTCTCTTACAATTTTTTTTTGATCCTAAAGTCGGCTTCATCAGATATAAGTATGGCTACACCTGCTTTTCTCTGGGTACCATTTGTTTGGAGTATTGTTCTCTACCCTTTCACTTTGAATCTGTATTTGTCCTTGTAGCTGAGGTATGTCTCTTGGTGGCAGCATAATATATTGGGTTTTGTTTTTTAATCCTGCTTGCTACTCTGTGTCTTTTTACTGGTGAATTAAGTTTGTTTACATTTAGGGTGATGATTGATATATGATGACTTTCTATAGCCATTTTATCTTTTGTTTTCTGGTACTTCTTCTCTATGATAGCTTTTTTGCATTTCTTTATTTCTGTCAGTTATTTTAATTTGATGGTGTTTATGATTTTTTCCTCTGTTTCCTCTTTTTATTTAGTTATATGTCTCAGTTCTAAATTCTTTTGAGTGGTTACCATAAAATTTACATTAAAAAAGTATATATGCAGTGATGCCTCTTATCTCCACTTCTTTTTTTAAAAAAGATTTATTTTTTATTTTTTATTGTTTTTTGACGCAGAGAGAGACAGACAGAGAGAGACAGAGAGAAGTGGGAGGGCCCAGAGTAGTCTCCATAGTTGACAGCATTAGTTTTTCATATAGTTTCACTTCACAGGTGGGTGTGGGGCTGC
>PVKE010029864.1:0-19969 GCA_004027555.1 Craseonycteris thonglongyai | reverse complement strand
CAGTCATTTCTGGCAACATGGATGGACCTAGAGACCATCTTATTAAGCGAAATAAGTCAGAATGAAAGAATCCGGAAAAATATGACCTCACTTATAGGTGGAATATAAAACTGAAAGTTACAAAGACACAGAGACCTATGGACACACCCAATAACTTGGTGATTGCCTGAGGGAAGGGGAGGAGGGGGGAGGGAGAGAGAGAGGGGAGGTGGGAGAGGGCACCAGCATTATGGACACACTCAATGGTTTGGTGTTTACCTGGAGAGGAGGGAGAAGGGGGGAGGGGGGAGGGAGAGTTGTGTGGGGAGGGGGGAGTGGGCACCAGATATATGGTGTTGGAGGGGGACCTGATTCTGGGAGCTGGGCACACAATGCGATGCATGGGTGATGTGATGTGGAGTTGTACATTGGGAAACTGTCTGATTGTTACCAACCAATGTCACCCCATTAAATTTAACAATAAAATATAGTATTAAAAAAAAAAAAAAAAGAATCTTCTTCTCTGTTTCATGTATGTTATTATAAGCTTCTTGAGAGCAGGGATCAGGTTTATGTCACTTCTGCTTCCCCTAGTCCCACCCTTCATGCTCATGTGTGAAGCAAATCTCCCAATTATGTTGGTGCCCAGTACATAACTCAGTGATCAACCTCCACACTTTGTTCCTAAGGGGTGGGAATGGAAGGGTAGGAAAGTGGGGATGGGGTGGGGCTGGTGTTGTGGAGGAGAACATGTACCACAAGCCAAAGGTTCTACCTGCGTCGTCTTATGAGCAAGTCTAATCTCCAAATCTATAGTGCCAACCAAAGCTGGAGCCAGAGTTCTAAAGTGTTCTTGCTTTAACCACTTACCTAATTGCCCTCGAAGCTGAAGTCAGGATGCTTACTCACCTACCACCTATTTCAGTGCCAACCCAATGAATAGGTTATAAATTATTTCATAGAAATAAAACAATTTCCACTTAAAAGAAATACTTTAAAGATCTGTATTTTGCAGAATGTCTACGAGGTTCTTTTGCCATTGTTCTCTGGTGTGCATGAGAAATACACCAGTTGAGTAACTGTGGAACTCCCTTCCATCTCCTGTTCTTTGCATTAGCACACTTCTATGCTATGCTATCCAAGACATTAGAAAACAAGTAATCAGTGTTTCACAGAAGAGAACAGTAAAAGTTACCCCGGTGGGAATGTGTAAGTAAGGTTCATTAGTTTGAATAGATAATCCAATCCAATCATGGACTGAACACTTAAATATGTGCAAGATTCTGTGGGGTGTCAGTGTAAGATATAAATAACTTCAACAACAACAAACAAAAGAAAAGAAAGAAAAAAAGAGAAGAGAAGAAAAAAAAAAAAAAGCAAAGGTTATTATTTCTTTCAAGCACCAAACACTACCCCAAAGTTTAGGCAAGATCTTCTGACTGGACTACTGGAGAAAGCAATGTGTGACACATTGACCTACTGACTAGAATCAAAAGGAAGCACCGTTTATATCTTAAACCAATTACAAATGACAGTTTGCAAAGGGTCAAGTACTGACCAAAGTGCTGAAGAGGTTAAGACACAGTGTCTGCCCATTAGAAGCTTTGGCTGATGTGCACAATAGGACCCTCCTGCTTATGATATTTATATTCCCAGACTGTAAAAATATGTAAATTTTGCAGTATAAACAAAAGGAACAATTTGTTTTAGATAAAGGAAATAACAGAGAATACCAGGGAGACAAGTTCACAGCAGATTCAGGTGAGAGAATTAAGGCACGGAGTTACAAGTGAGCATAGAATAAGGTATGAGGAAGAGAGGGTGGCTGAAGTGGAAGATACAACTGGAGAAAAGTTTGCATGCAGTTTGATTTATACACTCCTCTGTAGTTCCACTGCAAACTATTCATACCTTTATCCCTTCACATTGTGTGTATCACTTCTTTTTTTGGTTTATCTCTCCCACTATGCTATAAGCCTTTAAACTAGGCATATGCTGGGTGCATTATAAATACAATCTCATTAAATCCTCACAACAGACCTGAGCAGAAGGCCTTATTATTATCCCCATTTTATAAATGAAGAAATTGAGGCTCAGAAAAATAATATAAGTTGCCCTAGGTCACAGAATTATCAGAGCTGAACTTGGTCTATGTGACTACAAAGCTAAGCTCTATCTACTCATTATACCTTGCTTTGATTTTAAAACTGTAAAGCACTATACAGATATATGGTATTACAGTTGTTACTGTGATTCACTTTCTCTCCAGCTTGAAGGAGTGTGTCATGGATGTAGATGGTGTCCTTTACCCTCTTCCCTGTAGCTTGAGCTTCTTGCCCAAGAACTGTATAAGCATTTCAGGGGAGTGTGTGAAATACTGCTGGGAGTTCCATTGACAAATAAAATGACCTGGGAATAGACTGCAGCAGGGCACTCACTATTAGTAGTGGGAAAGACTAAAACATAAAGACAAAAAAAACCACATTATAGACCAAACTTATCTATGGATGACCAAAGCAGTTTCTTCTGGTGCACCTGTAATCAGCATTTCTAGAAACTGCATTCTTACTGGAAAGTGAAGTAGTGGTGGCACTGGGAGAGAAAGATGGCAGTCAGAAAAAGTTTGCATGGAGGCATGGGCAAAGCAGCTTTAGATCCCCAGGAAGTTGCAGAACTTGTTTTTTTTTTTTTTAAATAAGTGTTTTCTTTTTTTTTTATACATTTTAATTTACTTTTCTTTTTATTTTTATTTATTTATTTTTATTTTTGACAGAGAGAGGGAGAGATACAGAGACAGAGACAGAGAGAGAACTGAACTGGGGGAACTCCCCAGTTCAGCATATGGTTCCGCATGGGCCGGGGCCGGGACTCGATCCCTGGTCCCTGGCGCTGCAAAGTGAGCACTTAACCCACTGAGCCATCCCGGCTTCCCCTGTTTTTTTTTTTTAAGGTTTATTTTATTGTTTTTGACAGAAAGAGAGACAGAGGGAGACAGAGAGCAGGGGAAGGGCCTAGAGCAGTCTCCATAGTTACATCATGAGTTTTTTTTTAAAGATTTATTCTTATTGTTTTTGAGAGAGAGAGAGAGAGAGAGAGAGGTACAGAGATAGAGAGAAGGGAGAGGGCCCAGAACAGTCTCCATTGTTGCACATCATTGGTTTTTCCACATAATTTCATTCCACAGGTGGGTGTGGGGCTGCACAGGGCAGGAACTAGGCCAGAGTCTCACCCTGGTGAGAACCAAACTGGGGGCACCCCCCAGTTCAGCATAGGGGTCCACATGGGCCAGGGCCGGGATTTGATCCTGGGTCCCCAGGGCTGCAAAGTAAGCACTTAATCCACTGAGCCATCCCAGCGTCCCCACTTGTCATTAGTTTTCTATAGAGTTTTTCATTCCACACAGGTGGGCGTGGATCCGCACAAGACAGGAACCAGGCCTGGGGCCTGCTGCATGGAATGCATGGCCCCGAGAGCTCCTGAAAGCTGGGGGCTAACTGGGAGCCTCATACATGTAAGCTCACCCTGGCAGGAACCAAACTGGACTGCCCCATCCCTACATGAGAAGCACAACACAGTTCAGCATATGGGTCCGTACGAGCCAGGGCCGGACTAGGACTCAATCCTCGGACCTCGGGGTTGCAAAGTGAGTGCTCAACCCACTAAGCAATCCCAGCATCCCAGAACTTGTTAATTCAGGGTACTCAAGCTCATTTGTATCCCTTCCCCTTTCCTTTTTTGGAGGCCAAGGATTTGGCTCTGGTGTGGTCAGTGGGGTTAGACAACCAAGATGTGGCTTGAGCCCAACTGAGAGATGGATTGCACGTAGGTACACAGGTAAATGGAGCAAATAAGTAAATGCATGGAAGATACTGGGAGCCAAGTTTCTCCAGTGTTATAGAAGGTGGTTACAGACATGCAATAGAGGGGGCTAAAATAAACCCAGTGCTGTTAGGTTAGAGTTAGAGGCATCAGCATAAACTCACAGCATATAGAAATAGGTATAAAAAGATACAGACATATGTGTAAATATACATGCGTGTATTTCTTAGCTTTCTCAGCTAAAAAGACCTACTAGCATGATATACAAGGAGTAAAGAACACATCTGATGCCCAGAACTTAAGTTTCTAAATATCATTCCCTATCAAAGGAACAAGAGATCATGGAAAAATAGTGACTCCGGACTGGAGTAGGGAAGTACAAGATGAGCCTTGTATGCTGTGTTGTGCTAGAAAGGAAGTGCTCAAAAAATGACAGGGGCCTGTAAAATGGGTGAAAAGCCAGTCTGAAGGGGTTCCAATGGCCAAGTCAGGGACTATCTGATCATTAAAATAAATGATGGATCTTGGAAGAAAAAAGACATTAGTGGAAAATGGGTAAAATCTAATAAATAAGGTCTGACATTTGGTAATAGTACTGTATCAATGTTAACTAGATGGTTTTGATAACTTCATGGTTTACTATGGTTATGTAAGAGGTTAACCTTAGGGGAACTTGGGAGAAGGAAATATGAAAAAATGTTTTATTTTTGAAATTTTTATGTACGTAGGTCTAAATTTTTTTTTTTTAAAGACTTTATTTTTATTTATTTATTTTATTTTTGACAGGGAGAGAGAGAGATACAGAGACAGAGAGAACTGAACTGGGGGAGCTCCCAGTTCAGCACATGGTTCCGCACGGGCCGGGGCTGGGATTCGATCCCTGGTCCCTGGCGCTGCAAAGTGAGCACCTAACCCACTGAGCCTTCCCGGCTTCCCCAATGTAGGTCTAAATTTATTCCAACATAAAGTTAAAAACAAAAAGATAACAATGGTTACAACCCAGAGAATAAAATAGAAATCCGTGAGTCTATTCTTGTACAAACAAATAGAAGAGAAAGCTTTTTCTTAAAATATACTGTCAACTAATGAATACAGAAGAAATGATAGCATTTTAACAAATCATCATTTGGCAACTATCTTAGTAATAATAAATGATTCAGGCATGTATCATCAATGGATGGTAAAATAAGTAGGTGAAAGATGAGAAAAAGCCTATTAATATGGTTTTAAAATTTCTCCTGACACTTACTAGTTACTGTTAATAAATAGAGAAACCTGGCAGACAGCATTCAAACTAAGTAATAAAAATGAACACTGCAAGTTGTGGGACAAACTGACACCAGTGTCTCCTGACATGAATTACTGAGAACACAGAACCACTTCTGCATAAATCATAAATTGTGAGAAAACACCAGTCCAACCCAGACTATAGGCCATTCCACAAAGTAACTGGACTGTACTCTTCAAAGATTTCAAGGTCACAAAAGATAAAGAAAGGACTGAAGGAGACCAAAGGGACATGCCAAATAAATGCAACCGTGATCCTGGAATGGATTCTGGGTATATAAAAAACATGACTGGAACAACTGGTGAAACGGAATGAGGTCTATGGATTAAATGGTAATATTGTATTCATTTCCTGATTTTGATGGCTGTCCTGTGGTTCTGTAGCTTGTGTCCTTATTTACAGAAAACACATAGTGAAGTATTAAAAAATAATGGGGCATCTTACCTGCAATTTGAGAATTCACATCTCTCAGAAAAAATATGTATGTGCATATATATGTATGTGCGCATATATATGTGAATATGTATATATAAGGTAGTATGTATGTGAGAAAGGAGGGAGAGATACCTTAATTGAGGAATTTGGGTGAAGAATATACAGAAACTCTATGTACAATTCTTGTAACTCTTCTAAAAGTTAACTCACAGAGAAACTCTAGGCTTGATGAAACTAGAAGGAGGAGCTCTATTTCAACAAAAGTTATGATAGTGAATTCAGGAGAATGAGCAGAAAGAAATGGAGTCACTAATAATTTCTCTGAGAGTGTCACCAAATGGAGTGAACCAAGTACCTATATAGAGAAATCTCTTCTGCAAAAATATCACTACATTTTCAAGAGTAGAAGATACACTAACTTCCTCCTTAAACATCAATAGAAATTGAAAAAGCCGCTTAAGGCAGGCATGTCAGGACAGCTTAGCCCAACCTTCCTGCCTCCTCGTGGGCACTGGCTCTGCAGTCCTCCTAGTGCTGCCTGGCTTTTGGGTGCAGCAGGTGCTGCCAGAACCTTCCTTGGGAAGGTGGGAGACTGGAGAGATGATAGGATGGACCCCAGGCCAGGCCCAAAGAAAGCTGGTCACAATGATCAGGCCACCCATCCACCTGTGTCCAGAACAAAATCACAGGGAGGGCAGAGCCAGCACAGTTCCTGAGCATCAATCGTTTCCTTGTGCTAGGGCCAGTATTTCATCCTCACCCCTATCCTGGGGGCTGGGGGTGGCCGGTATTATTAACTTCACTGCCGAGAGAATGAAAAGAAATTCGGAAAGGTTAAGTATCATGATTGAGGTCCTCTGTTTGTCATGAGCGCAGGTTCTGGCTCAAGTCCAGGTCTGTCTGGCCCACGCTCTTTCCACTACACTGTGTTGGGTCTCTGTCATCTGCGAGCTTGTGAGTGGTCTAAGATTTTCCTCCCTTGCAGATTTCTGAGTCAGAGCTACAAGAGTAGTAATTTGTACAAAATCAGTCCCCACCTGAGTTTCTTCCCTTAGCCTTAGGATTCTTTGAATTAAAGGAGGGAGGACTTTATAGAACCCCTTCAAATTGCTTTTTTTTGGGGGGGGTTGGGGGGGGCAGGAGGGTCTATAGCTTTCATCATATTCTCAAATGAATTTATGACTCAAAAAAGGTTAATGACCATTGTGTTGGACATTATTTTGTCTGATTCTCTCCTTTAACAGATGAGAAAATGGATTTCTTGAATTCTATTTTCTACTTCAAGCTTTTGCTGCTTATTCTGGAGGGACAACAGCACAGCCTACGCAGTTTTCCTACGAGTAGCTTCCGCTCCTGTCCTCGTGCTGTGGAAACATCCTAGTACAGCCAAACAGCAGGATGAGCAGCCAGCACTTCATTTTTCACAGAGAAATGGAGAGTCCCTAAGGAAGAAAGGTCTGGCTCTTTGCCCAAAGTATCATGAAAAAGGAGTACCGGTAGGCTTTATATGAATCAAGGCGATGTGAAAAGAGTATATATCAGAATTATAATAATTTGGAAAAATGACTCTTTAGACCAGGTATGTTTTGGGAAAGTGTCTGGTTATCTCAGATATGCACTGTACTTGTAAACCGTGAACTCAATAGCTTTTAAACCTTTTTAAAAATAAGAATTGGGGTTGATAAGAGAAGAAGAGGCTTTGTCCAAAAATAGTCAGCCTGGTGGGATGCTCTAAGTACCTGTTAATGTAGTAGACAAATAAGTGATCCTTCTTCCTGGACTTCATGAGTATCTTACTAACCTCCTGAGAGAAAACTTTCTGAATGCAGACGATGGGGTGCTCTCAAAGGACTGGCAGGCAATAGTAACTACTGTGTGCCTGCAGACATAAACCCACTGGAGAGACAGCAGGAAGAAAACTGTGGCTTCACAAGACAAAACGTGTCAAGGCAAATTTTTCTGTGGGGGGACGGGAGCAGAGAGGAGGGTCTTGCAGAAGCTCTTTTACAAAGTTCATTTTCTGGGACTTTAATATGAAGCATTTTGTCATCAGGGAGGAAAAGAGTAGAAGCTACCTATAAAATCAAACAGGTGAATAATAATAATATTCCAGGTAGTGATTCCACCTGAAATATTCTCTTCATCTTATGGTTTATCCTGAAACATATTTGAAAAGAAGAATTTGCTCACCCATGACAGAATCATTTAAAAAGGAAAAAAAACCCAAACAAAACGACTGGACTTCAGCACCTAAATGCTTTCCCAGAGAACCTCCTTGGAGAACTTTCTGCAGCCGCTGTTTGCCCCCTGTGGCTCACTGTTTGGTGCTCCTGAGTGCGCACTTTAGGTTACCAGACCTCCTCTTGGAGCCAGGGCCAGCCTGTCCCCAATTAGCCCAGCCTGTTCCAGAAACCTGACCTTTTCTGTCCGCCTTCCAGTGTGGCAGGGACTGCATACTCCGGCAGGGGCAGAGATTCGAGGAGAAGGAGGAACATCTTCCTCCTTCACATGAACAGTGGATGATAGAACATGAACATGCTCTTTGCACTGTGAGGAAACCTGGCTACAGTCGGATGCTTTATAAAAATTTTCTGGAGCCCCTGAGTTTGTAAAAAGCACATACAGTAGGCGCTCACTTAACCAGCACCCATGGGGATTGGTAGATGCAGGATAAATGTAAGTAGACTATCCGTTAACTGGAACCCAAGCAACCAGCACTCTCAAGCACCTGACAAAAATCTGAAGCAACTGGCAAAAAAATCTGGCTGGTTGTCTGAGAGTGTCAGTTACTTGAGTTCCGGTTAACAGAAAGTCTACTCTATATTAAATGGATGGTAATCCATAAAATAAGAACAATTAGTCCATAGTGACATAAGCAAACAAATGGGGGAGAAGGGGAAGCTCTTCCTTATAGAACTCCAATTTGTAAATGTTGAAGAAATCACAGAAACAATCAATATTTAATAAACACTACAGTAAGAACTGCTTCGGGCAAGAATCATCAAGAGATGTCAAAATGAGTGGGCAAAAAATCATGAGAAACAGGTTATGTAGTCTCAAAGTATCCCCCCACAAGATACTTATTGAGTACAAAGAGGAAAATAGTAGCTTCACCGCCAAGAAAGCTAGCAGACACTACCTAAAGCAAGTGATCAAATCAACATCGCCAAAAATGGGACAAATCCTGCCTCCTGATATGATGTACTGAGAAAGACACAACAATGGTGTTTTTGCCCAAAATGCATAATCTGGATTTAATTAAGAGGACACATCAGAAAACGAACCAAAATAGAAGGTATTGTACAAGACAAATGGTCAATACTCTTTCAGTGGGTATCAAGGTCATGAAAAGACAAAGGAAAGACTGAGAAAAGCATTCAAGGTTAAAGAAGAATAAAGAGGCCTGACAACTAAATGCATGACTGGTTCCTGGACCAGGAAAAGGTCCTGATTTTGATAACTGTGGTTATAAAAAATGTTAACATTCTCAGGGGGAAGGATACATGAGAATTTTTTAAATAACTTTTTTTAAGTCTAAATTATTTCAAAATGACAAGTTAAACAAATTATACTTGATAACACATATATTACAGACTAGGCTTTCTTTCTACATTTTCCAGTGCCTGACATTGTAAAGGCTGCGGGCTGACATGTATAGCTAGCTACATAAGGGCTCAGTGCCCACGTGGGAACAGGGTGTTGGGATCCTTTTGGGACCTTATTAGAGTCAAACTCAGGTTTCTGAGATTTATAGACACAATAAATGATACCATTCAAGAAATATAAAAACATCTTTAAGAGGTTTCCAGGGAGGGTCCACAGGCATGCCAAGTCCCTCCTCAGCCTCTGGAAGGAGCTGTGCCCTTGGGAGGCCCAGCCATGAACAGAGGAGGAAGAAATGCAATAGAAAACAGCAAAATGTTCATCACTCACTTGTCCTGGGATTCAATATACACGTAGAGATGAGGCTCAAAACACTTGGAAACAATGCCATGAAATGGATTGTCTGGGGCTTTAGGCTTCTTTCGCTGAAAGAAAAAAATAAAGAAAGAAAAGAAAAAAGAAACTATACTTGAGCCATTTTTGCAAAATTTCAAGCAATTTCAAAGAAAACATCCCTTCCAAATTTGCTCCTATCATAGATAGGAAGTACTTGATGTAACTGAACTGGGACTATATCATGCATTATAATTCATGCCAATCTGTGAACAATAAGCCAGTTTTGTTAGAAATATTTACTTATTTTGTATGGTGAAAGATTTACTGCTACTTTGATAATACATGAGTTTTAAATTTGGGAGCTATTCATCATCTGACTGATGTTTTAAAAAGTTAAATCCTCTAATAACAGCACCTTATACAAAAGCTGTCGGGAAAAAATCCGACCATAAATGCCTCTATTTTTCATATTACATGGCTAGATACCTTCTGGACAACACTCGTATTTGTACAGTGATTTAAAATTTATAAAATGCTTTCACATGATCTAATTTTGATAGCCTCCTTTTACTGATTGTTATTATGAGCCAAACACTTTGATACAAAATAATCTCATCTATTCCTTTCAACAACCTTCAATGTAAGAAATATTAGTACTATTTTATACCTAAAGAAAGGAGGGGTCAAAGGGTCCTAGCAGCCTGCACAAAGATACATGGTGAAGTTTCTTATTCCCTAAACTAGAACCCTATTGTATCACTGCTTTCTTGAAATAGTTCCTAGAATTTTGAATTTTATCAACAAGTAAATATAAGAAAAAGAACAGGGGACCAGTACTGGGTGGTTAACTTTTCATTTAGCTACTTTCTATTCTCACCACAAGTTCCTAAAAGAAAGAGTATTTTAAACACAAACACTATATATGTGGAGAAAATAGCAGCATTAAAGGCAGTCAGTCTTTCTAAGAAAAGACAGTTGGTAACCTTATACAAGATCGACAGACAAACACGTACATACCGGTACATAGACAAGACAGTTCTGTCTTTATTTTGTTTCCTTCGATCAATGAAAAACTGGACCAACACTGGTTCCCAATGATACCTGAAAACCACCATATCCATCATCTAGGCCGACAAACATTTAAAAACTATATTTGCTACTTAATGACTTCTCAAAACATCTAAAAAATAAACAAGGGTTTTCCTAAGTATTTCTTTCTACTCCTAAAAAAGGTCAATTCTATCTATTGTCAAACATCAACAAAAGGGTCCTGAGCCCTTCCTGGGGTTGATTTAGAATATAATTTGGGTATAAATTGGAACTTATAGCATACGTGTTGAATCGAACTGCTCATATCATTTAATAAATATAAGAAAAATTAGTCCCCAATTACAGATAGAAAAAATTGCTGCCTTCTAGTAATTAAAAAAACCCCAAAACATTGGAATGGTTAAAAGCATCTGTAAAAACTGGTAATGATCACCAAAAATTAAATGTCAACCTTAGACATAGCCTATTCAATCTTATATTTAGCTCTCTTTCCTTTTCACCTTCTAAGAGTTCCTTGTCTTCAAATATTTTTGTAGGATTCCTAGAGACTCTGGTCCTTCCTAAGAATAACTATATTTGGGACAGTTTTCTCTCATCATCCAGAAGCTAATGCCAAACTCAGGCCTTAGGTTGAGACTATGAGAGACTCCTAAGACTGGTTCATTGAGTTTCAATTCAGTTACCTTCAAAGTACTCTCAAAGTACTCTCTTTGATGTAATACACCTATCAAGACGTTTCTTTCCAATGCTCAAAACAGTTTTTGAACTGGTCGATTTTGATGCTTTTTAGTACTTCTGCATTTTTTTGTTTCACCTCTTCCACATCGGCAAAACATTTCCTTTGAGTACATTTTTCATTTGGGGAAACAAACAAACAAACAAAAAAGTGCTAAAGGCAAGATCAGGTGAATAGGCAGAGGGTGGGGCACAGGGGTCATACCATTTTTTTGGTCAAAAACTACTGACCACTCAGCACGGTGTGGGCAGGTACAATGTCATGGTGGAAGAACCAGTCATCAGTTTGCCACAACTCAGGACGTTTCTTCTGCAAATCGTAACACACCCTTCTCAAAACTTCTAGATCAAGTTTGTCCAACCCACAGCTCGTGGGTTACATGCAACCCAGAATGGTTTTGAATGTGGGCCAACACAAAGTCGTAAATTTTCTTAAAACATTATGAGATTGTTTTGCAATTTTTTAAAGCTCATCAGCTATTGTTACTGTATTTTATGTGTGGCCCAAGACAATTCTTCTTCCAGTGTGGCCCAGGGAAGCCAAAATGTTGGACACCTCTGTTCTACATAAAAACTTTGGTTGACCATTTGACTCAGAGGAACGAATTTCAAGTGCACAGTCCCTTTCACATAAAAGAAAGATAATTCTGGTTTTTGGAGGCCTTCCCCCCTTGAATTTTCCTTTTTATGTATGCAAGAAAGTGATATATGATAAAAACTCTAAGTCTGAAGAGCTCATTCCATATAAAATACAGATTCTATGTGATAAAAGGAAATGGATACATGATATTTCAACAAACTCAGCCTGACCAGTTGCCCACAGGCCCTGTGCCTGAGAAGGCCCCACAGAACACTCTAACGTTGGCACTCAGAGAGCTGCATAGTCAGAGTGGCCGGCCCAACCCCCACCCCACCTGCAGGTGGCTGCCCCACCAGCCTCTGCCCAATAAGGCGCTCTGGCAGTGAGGAGAGACCTGTCACCACAGCTCTACTCCGGTCCTCTTGCAGCACTTTTGATAGAAGTTGGAAGCAAGAGGGGAACATGGCAGAGACTGACTGGTTTCTTTTTTTCCACAGGGCTGCCTCCTGCCTATAGCTACTTTACAAATGTGCTCGTATTTAGATAATAGGTGCCAGAATTTCATCTCAAGTTGCTGTCTTTGCACTGTCCAGCTCCCCAAAGGGCTGACTCTCAGCTTAAATCATATATACTAAGTCATTTAGCAGTAGCCTTCAGGCTGGATTTCTGAGTGTGTGAATTCTGTCCAAGAGCTGCAGATGTTTAAGCTATTTCCTCCTAGAGTTTGATGGAATAATAAAAGGTTACTGTTGTCGCAGTAAGGAGGTCTGCAGCTGGCCCCATTTCCTTTTATTACTATCCAAGGTAAACAGATTAAATCTAACTGCCCATATCACCGGAAGAGTACATTTTAAAGCAGAAATTCATTGTTTCTTCTTCCTCTTTTATACTTTGAGCACTCTCAGTCTCTTTTCATGTGCCATTTTAATCACTGGGGATAGGTTGGCAACTGATTGTTCAAACTAAGTATCTCTTTTCAAGTTCACTCTCCCTTATCAATAACTAAAAATGCAGTAGTGAGCAGGGAGTGACCCTTGGTGCCTTGAGGGCAAACTGTCTACTGACTACAGCCAGTGGGTTGGTTGGTCAGCTCAGATGCTGATAGCTGCCCCCTCCACCTCTGGCTAAGTTCACTTCCTTCCCATGACCCACAGGGCTCTTATGCACCCAACTCCAAAAGCCAATGAGAGAATGGGAAGAGGGAGACCTAATCAACCACAAGTAAGATAAGTGCTGGTAAGGCAGTGGGAGGCTAAAGATGGTATGTGAGGAGGTGGTAGTCACTGGCTGTATACATTTTATTACTAACATGAAATTGCAGGTGGATTACTTGAGTCCAGGGGTTTTTAGGACTTTATTTTTAAAGACACCTAAAACCCCTGGTTCAAAAGAAATCTTAGGGGATGCCAGGATGGCTCAGCAGGTTAAGCGCTGGCTTTGCAGCTCAGGGGTCCGAGGACTGAATCTCGGCCTCGGCCTGTGTGGACCCATAAGCTGAACTGGGGTGTGCTCTCAGTTTGGTTCTCACCAGGGCGAGCCTCCCACGTGGGAAGCCCCTGGTTTGTCTCCTGGCCTGTGCAGCCCTACCCCCACCTGTGGCCCCACCTGTGGAAGAACCTATGTAGAAAATATGACGTGCAACTATGGAGACTGCTCTGGCCCATCCCCCATCTTTCTCTCTCTCTGTCAAAAACAATAAAATAAATCTTAAAAAAAAAAAATCTTACCTGGAAGTCCATGATAAAAGTAACTCATAATAAAACTGCTCTGTTTGGAGGGACCTAAGGCTGATAGAATGACTTTAAATCAATTACATCTATTCCCACAGACCTCTGGGATATAGCCTCAATGTATCCCTCCAGTTTTATTCATTCATTTTTATTCAAGGGATTCATTTCTATGTCCTCTACTTTTCACAGAGACACCACAGTATGAAAAAAAGAGTGCCAGAAAAAGAATTCTAGTCTCTGACTTCTAGACCTGGCTTCCAGTCCTAACTCCTCTACTTCTAAACTATGCATCCTGAGCAAATCACTTAACCTCTCTGAGCTGTAGGCATTGTAGCTCATATAAAATCCTATAAAATGAGAGGCAGGCACTGTGAAGATGAAATGAAATAAAGCATGTAAAAGACTTAAACCATAAAGCACCATAAAAATGTGAGGTGTTCATGCGATTACAGAGATTTAATCAGTGGACCAGACACGCGTTATCGCATCACTTCAGAACTGCTCCTGGACACACAGCTCTCTTGGCTCTTGCCAGGATTGGACACCCACCTGTACTGTGCTAGGAGGCAGGGTTAGCTGCACAGAGCATGGCTACAGGCTTCCCAGAGCTGGTCTCCCCAGCCAGCCTCCCTTTCAGTGGTGTCTACAGCAAAACAATAAAATAATGAGCTAGACGCTAAATGTAGAAAATTAAAAAAGAAGGATAACTAATTCAGACCAGGAAAGTTCTGATTTATTGCTATTATTCCTCTTGCCATAAAATGGCAATGAAATAAAAACACCATTCTGTAGGATGTAGGAAAAGAAAATTTCGAGTTGGACAGAAACACCCAAAGGAAATGAGTACTAGTGTACTCTCTGAAAAGTAACCCTCCAAATATGTCACTGGGCACCTTGATGTTTCATGGCCTTCCCAATGGCTTCCAGACCTAAAGAGACCAGCTCACCCTGAGGAGGGCTCTCGCCTAGCTGAGGGTGCTGCTAACTTCACTAGGGGTCTCTCAGCCTCTCATATCATCACTGGACCAGATGAGAGTAACAACTGACAGCTAAGCTGACAAGTGCAGGAGGTGAGGACTGAAGCAGGGCAGAATTCTGCTGCCCCAACCCCCGGGCTAATGCAGCTGGTGCGCTGCTGATTCTGGTGATGAGGCTCTTCAGGAGCAGAGGGTTGGCAGGAAGCATTGCTCTTTCACTCAGTTTTCTAAATGCACTTCCAAATAAAAGATTGCTATAAAGACCATCACAGTTGTAATCTCTGAATGTGGTTAATAGCCCACATTCAGAGACCACATTTACAGTGAGCAGATCCAACATGAGAAACAAACATCAGGTAGGCTGCACCTGAAAATGCAAACCAGACTTACTTGGTCTAACTCTCCTTTCTCCACTGGCAGCTCCTCCATCTCTGGTACGGGTTCGTCTTCCAGGAAGGGATTGGTGGATGGAGGTGGAGACTCTAGTTTCTTCTGTTAAGAAGACATAAGGAAGAGAGAGGAATTTCATGCGCTTCTTCCACTGAGACACTTTTTCCAAGTCTCTAAAAGCTACATCATGAAACATGATTTATGAGCAAGAACTAAGATAACATGGACCACATTCTCACCTCCAGGCCTTCACTCTGCTTTCCATCTTCTTGAAACGTTATTGCCCACCCCACCCCAGTGCACCCCAATTCCAATTGGGCTAAGATTCTCACTGAACCTTCAGTCTTCAAATTAGAAGTCCCTTCCCTGTCTGTCAAGTTTGGGTTAGATGTCCTTGTCCCATGCTTCCATCCCATACAGGACATCTCCTTTCCCTTTTAATATTTATTAAAATATTGCAAAGGCCCATTTATTTGTCTTCTCCCACCAAGATTCTATGATGGCAAGGATCACTGTCTTGTTTCCCACCTCTCTCTAGTGCCTGGCATATAACAGGTACTCCATAAATACATATGAACTAAAATACAAGATGGGTTTGAATTCAAAAGCAAACTACAAAGCTATTCTTATGTGTTCTAGATCACAGACTGAAGTCTCTTCCCAAATAAGTCCTATTACAACCACAACAAAATCTCCTTGAGAAAAACTACTTCCCAGCTCTTGAATGTGACCATGCTTTCAAAATGTATCATTGAGTGGGACCACAGGCTAGTGGGAAAGCTGGAGGCGGGAGGTGTGGGTTTTAGATCCAACTCTGCTGTGTTAGCCAAATCATCTGGCTTCTCTGGGCCACAGCAGCCTCATCTGCTGAATGAGGATACAGTCACAGGACTATTTGAAAGATCAAATGTGATAAAGTGTGTGAAATCCTAGAAGAAGCACATGATACATATGAAGGACATTGGTGATGACAACTCCAGTGAAACAACAGAATCAAGGCAACTCTTCAGAATTTTTTTTACAAATTTGATCTTGAGATGTTGTTTATGCCCAAGAGCTGGGAGTTCCCGCAGAATGGAAACAAAGTGGACAAGCAGGCTAAAAGGGGATGAGAGGAAGGAGTGAGGAACAGCTCTCTGGCGAAAGGAAGCCAGGTAGAGAGAGAGTTTCTAAAATGTACTTGTGACATTTCGGCATATGTCAGTGGAGCAGCTTGAACTAATCCCTAAGCCAAGAGACAAGAGGGACAGCAGATGGACTACAGTGTGAATGACTGTCAAGTGCCAGGATATCCGCTCAAGATATTACCAAAAAAAAAAAAAGAAAGAAAGAAAAAAAGAAAGAAAGAAAAGAAAATCCAGAAAAATAATTAAATTTAAACATAAAAACAAAACCCACACCTGTGTCTGGTTTAGGCTTTCAAACAATTCTGCTTACACTCACGCAAACTATTTAATTCTTGGCCAAAACACTTGGATGCTATTACATAGCTAGACAGAGCCTCAGTGTATGAAGAAAGCCTCGTGATTAATGCATTAACTCAAGGTAATCATTCGTAGGATAATGATTTTTGTGGTATCCTGCTGAGAAACAATATGGTCTAACAACCAAGCAAACATTATGAATTTACACTCCAAACTCTGGCTTCTTTGCCTGATGTGGAAAAAAGAAATTCCTATACATTTAAAGCCATTTAAGTTTATTTTTTAAATTAGGCTATGTTTAGAAAGAAATATTTCTTTGAAAACAATATTTCTACGCTTTAGTTTCTCTGTAAGGGTTGCTGATAGTTTAGGGAGAGAGGAACAGTGAGAAGGGGAATCTACAAGGCCCGAGGTTCGATAACAGGATAAATTAGTTAAGTGTTAGATTCCTGGACTTACTGGCTCCACAGTGGGTTTTGGGATCATACTGTTGAGCTGAATCTCTGATTCAAGTCTTTTGGTCCTTTGGAGATGTGGAGAGGAAGTCAGTCATTGAACTTAAAAGCTCTGTTAACAATCATTCAGTGATAGATACAGAACTTGAATTTTTAAACTGAACAGCTATGGCTAGCTCTACCCAGGTTGATAATAATGCCTCACAATTACACACAGGTGGGCCTCATTTGAAAAACAATGTGTATGGAAATTATGACAAAAAGTGGACCTCAGTGAGGTGGACTGAAGTTGTTTCTGGGCTCCACACTCACTAGTGGAGTGTCTGATAGATGGAAGTTTAAGTAGTAAGAAGTAAAACATAAAAGGCAGCATTGAAAAGGCCTTTGGGGCAGTACAGCACGGGCCACCTGCTCTGGTTACAGGTCGGAAGGTTCCCCAGGTTTCTTTCCTACTCCCACTGTTCATTTCTATTACCATCCTGATGCGATTCCTGAGGGAGTCATGGGCACTAAGGAACTCCCTGCTCATTCATCTGAGGCATACACGGGTCCAAGTGTGGACATAGCTGATGCAAGACAAGCAATTCTCTCCTGCATTCATCCACTAACAAACAGATGTGCCGGGCACTACGTATGAGTACAGACCACCTTCAGGCCTCATAAAGATTATATGGTTGGGTGGAGTAGACAGACTTTAATCACATAATCACGCAAATGTGCGATAAGCATGTAGGAAAAACTGAGGTTGCTGTGAAAGGATGCAACAGAGTCATAGGAAACTTTCCCAAGGAAATGATGTTTGAGCCAGAACTGAGCATCTCCTCTGTCCTGGACACTCTTCTAGGCACTAGGGTACAGCCCTATTGAATAAGAGAAATACAATAGGTGCAATGAAAATAAAAATCAGGAATTGGGGTGGGCTGGGGAAGTGCTTCTTTATGTAAGATGTATATATAAAGATGAGAAAAGGCTCTTTGCAGAGGTGATGGTTGAGCAGACACCAAACTAGGGAGAAGAGGCCAGTGAGGCAAAGCTCTGGGAAGAGCATGTTCAGCAGGGGGACCTGGCGCAGAGGCTGGAGGGAGAATGATGCATATGAGGGGCAGAAAGGACAGAGACCACAGGAGCCCAATCAGTCGCTTGGGTAATGGTTAGATTTTCTTCTCATTGCAGCTGGGCACAGGGAAGTGATATGATCTAATTTAGATTTTTAAATACCATCCCACTGCTGTAGGGAGATGGGGCTGTGATGGAAGCAAGAAGACCAGTTTAAGACACTGCTATAAGGGTGGATATGCGAACAGACAAAGCCAGTTTTGTGGAGATAGAAAAAGTGGCCAGATTTGGGACACATTTAGGAGATAAGATCAAGTGGATTTGTTGATAAGAGTGGATGTGAAGGTGAAAGAAGGGAAGGGATCAAGGATCGTTCACTTTTTGGCCTGAGCAACTACCTGGCTGGT
The DNA here is from genome assembly GCA_004027555.1 of Craseonycteris thonglongyai. NCBI lineage: Eukaryota > Metazoa > Chordata > Mammalia > Chiroptera > Craseonycteridae > Craseonycteris > Craseonycteris thonglongyai. The sequence continues at coordinate 1,705 of PVKE010029864.1, read as the reverse complement.
ATTACCATTAACTGAGTAATAAGCCCTGGGTTCGAGTCCACACTCTATCACTTGAGTACACTGCTTAACTTCTCCAAGCCTCAGTTCTTCTATCTGCAATGTGAAGGGATAGTAATGCCCACCACTGTAGAGCTATCATGAAGATTAAATGAGATAATGTAAAGCATGAGATATGTAAGTTACAAAGCAGCTTAACACAATGCCTAGCACACAGAGGAAGTTCGATGATTGGGAGCATTCATTAGTATTTAATTAGGGTGGGCAACTACATAAGGAAGAACTATACTTGTGTCTCTCTGGATGAGGCAACTTGCAGAAGGGGAAAAAGTGAGAGCACAGAGCTAAGAAGTCTCATAAAGAGAACTCCTTTTAATCACAAGTAAGATCCTGTCCCTACTATTTTGTCTCTTTGGGATATCTCCAGGATATGAAAGCAATGGGCCCATCAAATTACAAGCAAAGGCAAAATGATCTCTCTTCTTCCCTGGTCTCCAGCAAAGCCCCTGAAGTACCACAGAACCACCACCCTTATTAGTAAATATGACGTTACAAAGCCCTGAGGTTGGGTACAGACTCCTGCTATTTAGAGAACTACATTAGTGCTCAGATTAATCTGCTGTGATGAAAAAACAAGTCTTTGCAGAAAGCAATCAGCGGCCACAACTCAGCCTCTGTGCACGAGCAAGCCCTGCTGTCGGAAGCCAACCAGACCACACTTCTCATTCTCGTTTCGCAGCTGTCGTAAACCATAGAGAATTACAAGTTTGGCTTTAGATTTTAAATAACTCAAATGACATATTCCATGAGCTCTGGGGCTGCTAAATGAAACCAAAAATTTGCCAAGAAATAAATGACTTTCCAATTTGAAAAGAACTCATTGTTTTTTGCTATGACAGTTGACTTTAAGTCCATACAGGAAAGAAAAAGAAGTTTTAATATAGTAAGTTAATTCCTACTAATTGAACCACATGGAATCTGCAACACCTCCAGATCAGTAAGGGCCACAGGATAGCCAAGCTGTCTAATTTACTGTTAGGAAGAGAGAACTTGGCTTTAGTCAGTAGTGTATCCATATCTGGGTCTGCCTATACCAATCCATTTCTGATGCCCTAGCTCAGGGATTCCTAACCCCGTGCCCGCGGGCGCCATGTGCGCCCGCCATTATTTGACTGCATCAGAAGTTTTTCATAAACACTAAGTAAAACTATAATTTATTTTTATACATTTGTTAGAATTTTAAAATATTGTTTGAGTATCTACACAGGTTTATTATACTCATTGGTATGTTTGCGATATAGTATGTATAAGTTTTTCCCTAGCTTTTGCCTTTGTACATGTTGCCTCTTGTTTAGCCGCTGCACTCTTTAAACTCCTCCACCCAACCGGGAGATGCGAAGTTGCCATTTTGATTGCGGTTGCTGGACTGATCGGGTCGTGACGGTTAGCTAGGATCACAGTGTTTTGATAGATTCGATTTTAAATGAACTAAAAGCGAGGTCGGTAATCTATTATGGTGGCAATTTGATATGATATTGTAGTTCTATAACTATTTTTATTTTTATTTTTTTAGTCCTAAAATGAGTGGACCAAATAAGAGAAAACGAACCTATAATTTTAACACAGACTGGGAGGAATCATATTGTTTCATTCATTTAAAAGGTAAATGCGTTTGCCTGTTGTGTGGCAGTAGTATTGCAGTGCCGAA
>PVKE010029863.1:0-19967 GCA_004027555.1 Craseonycteris thonglongyai | reverse complement strand
ACCGAGGATCGAATCCCGGCTCCGGCCCAGGCAGGACCCACGTGCTGAACTGGGGAGTTCCCACAGTTCGGTTCTCTAACTGTCTCTGTCTCTGTCTCTCTCTCTATCTGTCAAAAAGTAAAATAGAAATAAATATGTACTGAAGACAAAAAGATAATTTCTCTCTATAAATGTGAAAAGATAAAAAAAAAAAAAAATGCTGAGTAAAGGAGATTTCATTCACTCTGGGCCTGACTGTCTTCAAGTTGGGACATTGGTCTTCAAGTTGGGACATTGCTCTTCTCCTGATTTGAGACTCAGACTCAGACTGGAACTTATGTCATTGGCTTTCCTGGGCGTCAGGCCTCTGGACTCGGACTAGAACTATACCACCAGCTCTCCTGGGTCTTCAGTTTGCTAACTGCTGGTCTTGGGTAGGCAAACCAGATGTACCATTTTAAACAGGACAGAACACAACGGTGCTGTTCCATTTCAAACGGTACATGTGGTCAGCCTACTCTCACTGGGCTAAATGCAAGGTGTCAGTAGGCTGACCAGACGTATCATTTGAAATGGGACAGGACCATTGTTTTTCTGTCCCATTTCAAGCAGTATGTCTGGTCAGCCCAGTCTTGGGACTATCATAATTTCAAAGTAGTAATTAGTGTCTGAGTATAAATAATATCTTGAGATACGTTGCAACATGTGTGCCACAAATATGATATGAAAATACCTGTGACTTATAATTCACAGGAACTGCTAATACTACTGTGATTTGTTGCCTATGTTCATAACTAAATAAAGTAAATGCTTAGTTTCAGCTGGGGATTAGTGAAGAAAAATGTGATTTATTCCCCTGGTTGTAGTTCTGCCTGGTCCTCTCTGATCTCTTTTAGGGGTTTCCTGTGCTAATCCCACATTTTCTGTTACCTTTGCTTTACCAGCTCTCACCTGAGACTTATATCAGGGGGCAACTGTAACCCTTTGTCTACAGATTAAGAGAGTTGAAAATATATGGGAGTACAAGTCCCCAAAAGGCAGTCCATTTGCCAGTGAATGACTGGTGAGGATGTACGAAAACCCAGCTTCTCTGCATTGAGATGGTACAAAACTGAGGTGTAATTTATACTGCAGAGTTACCCTGGGATCAAGCTGAGGTTGGGACTTTGCCTAAAATTACATCCTATCACTATTCTGCTTTTCCTTTGTTCCTACTTACACATGAATCCTTGTTTCAGGGCCTGTTTTCAGAGAACATGATTTAATATGCTGTCTGGGTCACAAAATCCCTAAGTCACAAATCCCTACTCTAGGGAAAGTGGCTGACAAGAGTTTGAATGCTAACATGTTTGAGGTTGAAATTTCTACTCTCAGCAAATTATTATTACTAGCCTTACGCTCTAAGAAATTGAGCTAACCGGTCACCCAGCAAGTTATTATTATTGAGAGAAGTGAATCTAGCCTAGAATAGAGTGGGATTTAAATCAAGCAGAGATCAAAGAAGATGAAGAAAACCCAGAGATCAGGAATTTATAGGGCTGGAAAATCCTACTTGTTCCAGATTCCAAATATTAAAGGATAAGATAGAAAAAACCTTGAGTGACCAAAGTCTCAGTAAGATTTCTAAGTAAACAAAATGACAGCTGTGTGGTAATTGCATTGAAGATGTTCCCTTCTCTGCCAAGCCTCAAGGTAACTACCTTATAGGTGAAAGAACAAATCATGGAGTAAAGAAGCAAAGAAGTGAAGACAGCTTTGAGAACTGGGTCTAGGTATGACTGACAAGTTTAGCAAATAAGAATACAGGACACCCAATATTTTATCTGGCAACCCTAGGTCTAGAAAATAACTTTGTGAGTAGTTACTGGCATGAGAGTCTTTCCAAAAGTAAATAAATCACGAACACCTAAGTTTTTGAGGGAATTATATTGCAAAAGAAACCACAAGCCTAGCCTAAAAAAGCATTTGCCGATCCAGAAAACTCTCCAGAGCTTGCCTATCCAGAGCAACCCTCAAGCCTCTAAATTTGCACAGACAGGAAGCACACTATGAAGGCCCCAAAGGTAGCATATGCTCTCCAATGTTTACTTCAGATGTGGCCATGAAGAATAATGGGAAAGGGCGAGCCTCTCAGAAGGTGAGCCAGGGGCCACAGAGAACGGTGGTGACAGGAAGGCTTCCCAAAGGGTAGGAGCACGGTCTAATCAAGGAACTTCTCCTACCCCAAGATAGAGGTCTTCACAATGCCTTCCTAGCTGTTTTTCACAATTGCTGAGGTCTAGCTGCTGTGTATGTCCCCTGAATGGGAGTGTGTGTGTGTGTGTGTGTGTGTGTGTGTGTGTTTTAGGATAGATAGTATGTCCTAGCTCCACCATTGCATTAGGGGAGGGGAAAAGGACAATTTATAGAATACTTGTTTTCCTAATTTGTAAGTCATTAGGCCTTGAGGAGCTACTATATTCAGACCTAATGGAGAAGACTGTATCACCCAGGGACCCTGGATTTTGAGCTTGAAGTAATGACTGGAAGAGACTTCAGGTTGTTCCTCTCGGTGGAGAAAGAAGTCTGTGTTCTATGTTTGGTGAAAATAGTGAAATGGATATTTGATGACCAGAAGAGTGAACTATGGCAGAGATCAAACCCATGTTCTCTTCTTACTGGGCACCTAACTAGACTACATTTCCTAGCCTCCCTTGCAGTTAAGTGTGGCCATGTGATAAAGTACTAGAGTAACTTCTAGGCCACAAAAACCTCCGAGGAGCAACTTTTCATGCTTGTCTCAAAAGCGTGACTGGAGGGTGATGATCCCCAGAGCAACCATGGGAACCACATATTGAAGATGGTAGAACCATGTGATGGAACTTGACACCTGAATTACCACTGAATCACCACTCAGAGGACAGCTATCTAAGAGAGCCACCTAACCACAAATACATTTTGGACTGTTACGTGGATGAAGATTATGTTAAAATACTGTTGGGGAAGCTGGGATGGCTCAGCGGGTTAAGCACTCGCTTTGAAGCCCCAGAGACCAAGGATTGAATCCTGGCCCCGGCCCATGCGGACCCACATGCTGAACTGGGGAGTGCCCTCAGTTCAGTTCTTGCCGGGGCCTATGTGGGAGGCTCCCGGCCCAGTTCCTGCCCTGCGCAGCCCTGTGTCCACCTGTGGAGTGAAACTATATGGAAAACTAATGTCAACTATGGAGACTGCTCTGGGCCCTCCCCCTTCTCTCTGTCTCGCTCTGTCTCTGTTTCTCTCTGTCAAAAATCAATAAAATAAATCTTTAAAAAATAATAATAATAAATAAAATAAAATACTGTGATTTTAAAGACTCATCTAAGACAGGGGCTCTTAAAGTGTGGGCCCTACCAGCAGCATCAGTATCACTGGGCAACTTGTTAGAAATCGGAATTTTCAGTCTCAGCCTCAGACCTATCAAATCAGAGACTCTATGGGGAGGGTGCGGGAAACCTTCCAGGTGACTCTGATGCACACTGAAGTTTGAGAACAGCTGATTTAAGGAAAAAGCTGGTGTTAACTAATAAAGCAGCCAAGTGGACAGTCCCTAAAGTTGATCAGTATTCTGTTTCTATTATCTCACTGATACAAGGTGATACCACTGACCACTACCTAACTCTGGTGACAGAAGACACTGGTACATTCCTGACCCTGATCCCAGCACAGGCCATGGTAAGCCTTGAGGAAGGATTGTCCCCTTCACTCAGGGATAAGCTCATCTGAGGTTGCTTTTCAAAGGGTCCTAATGGGCCTTGGTAGTCCCAGATCCATCACCTCATAGGCCAGACATCATGGGAACACTTTGTCAGTTAAGGTGATGAGCTTCTCCTGGTTTTCCTAGGACTTTCCTGGGTTTAGCACTGAAAGTCCCTCATCCTAGGGAACCTGCCAGTCCCAGGTAACCTGAGATGTTTGGTCACTTTAGTCAATGTGGGCTTGTGACTCAGAGCCTTATCTGTCACAAAGGTGATTCATGGCTCAACAGGTCCAGCAACTTTTTATTTTCAACTCCCAAACACGAAAGTCCTAATTACACTATCTTTCTCAGATCCACTGACCTACTCACCTTGAAGCCAGATGACCTGACTGCCTCCTGTGGTCTCAGCACACCCCCTTTTGTGGATGTGTAATTGCCAAAGTGGGGAAGGTCATTTTCAGGAGCAGTGGATGAAAGTGGCCAAGGTAACTTTCTAGTGCTCACCTCATTAAAGACGGGGAGCAGGGACCCACATTTTTAGGCCTATTAGAGGATATAGGTACTTCAGCTTTATAATGCAAGGTAGAATGTTATCTTTGGTTGAATAATAGGTAATGAGAGTTCAGGGAAAGGAAAGATAAGCATTTCTTCTTCCCTTAATTTCCTTAGGATTCATCCAGAACACTGGTTTGCAATGGTGGGCCTAGGTTGCATGTAAGTATGTGGAGAGAGAGAGAGAGAGAGAGAGAGAGAGAGAGGTACTATCTATTTTGAATGAGTGAAGGAGAGGTGATAGGAATGGCCACCTTCTGAGAACACGCAAGGACTCTAAAACCCTTCAATGCTAAGGACTTGATGACATTGAAATCACAGTAGCAACTCCTACTACGCATAGAAGTTGGCAAGCAGGGACCCAGACTGCATGGCCACTTGATGCTTTTGCATATGCTCCCAGGTCACACATGACACCGACAAATGATTGATGTTATAGCAGAACACAAGAACACAGGCTCTGGAACAAAGACCAGAATCCTGGCTCTGCTGGCTCTGCCATTTACTATGAGTATGTGACCATGGACGACTTGCTTAAACTCTTTAATCATAATCTGTAAAATGGAGATAATAATAGTTCATAGGTTTGTTATTAGGAATATATGAGAAATGTGTGCAAAGTGCTGAGCACATGCCTGATGGACAGTAATTAGTATTCAGTAAATAACTGTTATTATTCTAACTTGAATAAATCTGAGGAGAGATGTAAAAGTAGAATCACAACACGCACCACATAGCAGAATACTTTACAATCCCCTACAAATTTTCCTCCATAGTCCCACTCACGATAGCAGCTACCCCGAAATTACTCTTTTCTCTCTCTTTGTAAACTGCTCACCTCCTGCATCACTTCTGTCAGGTATCTCATATGGCTTCTTTTTAGTTTAGGCTCATTCCATTCTGTTTGTTTACCTATTTAACTGAGGAATATAACAAAATATTGAGCAATAAAAAGATTCTTTTAAAAAGAGATAGAAGTGGGGGAAACAAGTCAGTGAATACTTACACTGGTCTATTTTTGCCTTATCAATTAATTTATTATCCTCACACTCTCCCAACTTGCAAACTTGTTCATGTGTGACAAATGTTTGTAGAATCATATGCATTGAGCTTATTTGTGTTCTGTTTAGAAATGCATGACATTTATTAGACTCTTTAGTCTATGTTGACTGTAGATAAATGTATCTCTTCCGACAAACTACTCTGGGAGAAGTCCTCTTGGTAGCAAGTAGCCAGCTACAGGTTTCCTCTATCCAATGAGGACACCTAGAGGCTACTTGTGATGTGGTAGCCTAACCTGAAATGCTTTTCAAATTGTTTTCTTCACAGATCCAATCAAATAACTAATCACAGATCCAATAAGTCCAAGTAGAATAAAAATATTGTATAACCAGTCTTTAAGGGTAGGGAACAAGCTTAAAGAGGCTACATTTATTTTCCAGGCACAGTAGTACATTACAGGGTACAGGAGAACTTTTAAATGTGATAGGTGGGGGGAACTTCCAGTTATGAAAGACATTTTGGGAACAGTTGGGGAAATTTGAGTGTTAAATGAATGTTGGTTGAGATGACTGAGTTTGTGTTGATTTTCTTAGGTATAATTAGGGTGTTGTGTTTGTGTAGGAGAATACTTCTGTTCTTAGGAGATGCAGGCTGGCATATTTAAGGGGGTTGTAGAAGATGTCTGCAACCTACTCTGAGGTGTTTTGGCAAAGGGGAGGTGTGTGTATATATATGGAGAGAGACAATGCAGGCATGGCAAGGTATTGACAGTGGTGAATGTAGGTGGGGAAGAATATGGACATTCATCATACTGTTCTTTCATCTTTTCTGCACATTCAAATTCTTTTCAAAATAAACAAATTAAAAATGTCAAAGCATTGAGCTAAGTCATGTAAAATGTTAACTGAGTCTGTACCTCAACAGTTGTGACATGTCTTGTGCTGTTCTGTTCCTATGTTGAAATGTAACTTTTTATGTCTTACCGCCCTGCCCCCCCATTGTAATCACTCACGTGATTGATTATGTGCCGCTCTTTGTGTCTCTCATCAGGTACACAGGACAAACAAATATTAGCTGATGCTAGAGAAACGAAGTGATAGAGAAGTCTGTAACTCCCCACTTGTGCCATGCTCTCACTGGCCTGCAGGATGCTTCCTCCTGCTCTTGCCCACCCCCAGCCTCCCCTGGCTGACTCAGAGTCATCCTCCAGATTCCCATCTGGTGTGCTCTTAGGTCATTTCCCTGCCTTAGCACTTATTGCACAGTATCTTATAATGCCTGTTATCTTAACAGAACACCCCATTATGCTATAGTTTTCTTGAAAAGGGAATGTGGTTGGCCTTTTTTACAGCTGTAACCTTAGTTCTGTCACAGTATCTGGCACATAGTAAGAACTTCATAAATATTTAGTGAGTGAACGGCCAATGTTAGGGTCACCAGCTTTTCTAAGAGCCAAATTGGAATACAGCTATATCAAACTTCCCCCAATATGTGTGTGTGTATAAACTATATACTTATATATACTGTGAATATATAGAAATGTTGTACACCTATATATTATTAATTTGATATAAAATATGAAAGGTAGGTGTTTGTTTTATATCAAAGAGGTTTTTAGCATTGTGGTAAATCCATTTTTTTAGAAAGCAGTTAATATTTTATAATACTAAGTCTTCCTCCTCAGGAAGAATGCTACCTGACTTAGTATTTATATTGTTTATTATAGTTTTATACTTATTTCTCATTTAACACCTTTCTGATCAACTTATTTCATGCATTTATTTATTTATTTACAACTCTATTTGTATTTTGTTATTACTCCCATAAAGGAAACTACCGAGTGTGTGTGCTCTTGCTTATATCTAGCCATTTTAGCTTGTTGAATCATTTCTAAAACTCTTCAATAGAGCATGTCAGATTTTCTAAATATAAATCTTAACTACCAACAATCTGTTTCTTAATATTTACACCATCCCAGTCCCTACTTTATCACATTTTCTGGAATAATGGTCTTCGAATTGGCATAGACATGTGTTTCAGGTGTCCCAACACTGTGCCAGTGGCACATGGGCAGGGACACATCATTGGTCTCCAGATCCTCAGCTGATGTGTCTTCTTTTTCCTAATGCTGATGACCATGTAGCCCCTCTTCTCGCACATGGAAAGGCACTTTTTGGTAATGATAATCAGGATTGAAGTTAAACTTTCCAATAGTATATGTATTTTAGTTATCTAACTCATCCTCAGTGAAATAGAGACCTCAAGGGTCACACAGTTCCCCATTACCTTCCTTTTATTTGGTAGAGTTTATGACAACTATGGCATGATTTTTTTACAGCTTTATTGAGATATAATTGACAAATAAAAATTGCACATATCTAAGGTGTACAACATGATGGGTTTTTTCCTTTCTTCTTTTTTTTTCTTCCTTTTTGCAAGAAGAGGAGAAAGGGATGGGGCAGAGAGAGAGAAATAGAGAAGGAAGGAAGTACAGAGAGTCAGATGGAGGGGAGAATAAGAAAGTGGGTGGGTGGGTAGATGGATGGATGATGGTTGGTTGGATGGATGCAAAAAGGAACAGACAAGAAAAGAAAAAGGAAGAAGAGAGAACAGGGAAGGAGGGAAAGAAAAGAAAGACCCGCAGGCAGAAGAGAGCAGGGTGGGAGGCGGGCAGAGAAAGGCCCAGATAAAGCTCAGGGCAGGGCAGCCAACATGACGTTTTGATGCATATACATTGTAAAATGATGACCACAATTAAACAAGCTAATTAACATATCAGAAACATTTGAAATGATTCTAGCTTTTAAATATGTAATTGTATCAAGAAAATAAAGTTAATTATTAGTATTCAGTAGCAGTTCCTTTTTTTCTTGCTAACTTGCCTAATTTCTTAGGATTACTTATTTTCTTATCAATTTCTTCATTTGTATCTGATGACATTTTGACATGAGATTATATATTAACTTACATTATTATGCTAATTGCATGAACTACTTAAGGAACTAATTGTGAAACTAATGGTCAATTTTTTCATCCTAAGTTTTACAGTTGACCCTTCTCGATTTTAACATCTTTCAGCTGCATCTCAAGAGGAATCATTCCAGGTGCTGAGGATAGATGATGCAAGATGTGTTATGGCCTAGCCAAAGAAGTCACAGAGTCAATTCTGCCACAACCATTGGTCAAAGCAAACAACAGGACCAGCTCAAATTCAAGGAGAAAGGAAATAAACTACATATTGGATGTCATCATAAGTTAAACCTTTCAAATCTCAGGGAAAATGGTTCTAAAGTGCGAAGGTACTTTGAATTTGTGAAATTGAAGTTGCAGTGCAAATAAGTTAGAGTTCTAGTAGCAAATTTGAGAAAGTCTTGTTTAACTTGGCTATCATTTTCTGGTGACCTTTTCTTTTGTTGTTGTTCTGAAACAGTCTTATTAAAAAAAAAATGAGTTGTTTTCTCTGTTGTGTGATTTTGTTTGTTGCAACTTACACATAACATTAAAAATCTCAGGGGTAGTCACTTTATCTTTTTTGAAGGCCTCTTTAAAGTTTTAGAGAATTAGTAATAAATGTCTATTTTAATATGATCTTTTTCCCCATTCTCATCCTTAACGTATTTGTACATTAGAAAAGGACATTCTCCTTCTTGTTCCACACTTTGAAAATATGATGTTACAGCAAGCCAATATCTTTTCTATGGCAGGCAACAATAGCCATCTTGAAGGTATACATCTGAGGACACCATCTCTTTCCATTTCTATGAAGTCAAATATTTCATTAAGTGCTTTGGCAAGCTTTAAGAAAAATGAAAAATCACCATTTTTATATAAAATTCTCAATATCACAGTTAAACAAATCACTCCCCTCCATTTTTTTTTCTTTCTATAGCAGTGCTGTGTATAAGGTATACAATTGCAGGATGTTTAGCAGGTAAGGTTTTTTTCATTTTCTTTGGTAAAAAGATTATAGATTGAATGGAATTTGCCAACATGTACATTTATATGGTCTGCTGAATATGTGAATAAATGACCAAAGTGCAGTTTGTATTTAGACAAAATATAAACATTTTTTTATTTTATATATTCTGCTGCTTCATTAAAATCTTCAAATCAGGAAGATGATCTGAAACTTCTTTTTATAAAAACAACTATTATTGGTAGGGACTATCAGAATCAACTTCACTCTGTAAGGAGCCAATATATCTGTTATAAAATGTTCCCTTTTGTTTGCCAGACATCTGAGTTGCAACCTCTGAATTAGAAAATATAACTTTATCCAGTTTCATAGGACAATCAAGAAAGTGATAAAATAATGCATGTCAATCTATGTTATCGTATTTGGTATGCCCAAGCTTATTCAGCAGAAAACTATTTTAGACTGAATATTAATATTAATATCTTTGGGGAAAATGAAAAACTTTTGATTGATTTAGAAGTACTTGCCTTTCTTACCCTGGATTTGTGAGATTCGCAATGTCAGTGCTTTCACTTTCCTTTACCATGTTCAATCCCAACTTCTTTTCTGCAAATTGTACAGTATGTTCTGTTTTGGTTATTTACTTCTTTAATCCTGTTATACGGGTCCTTCAGTCTACCTCTCATTAAAATAACACAGTTGTTTAGCTTTCTTTTTCAGTGATGTATAGGTCATGCTAATGCAGGTATTTGTAATTGTTTTTTATTATCTGAGTTCTTAAAAAATATGGTCACAATGCTCACAATGTTAAAAATTAAACTAGCACTATCTTGATACAAAGCACAATAGTTAATCCACAGGCAAAGCCAAAAATGGATTGTTACAAGGCACTTAAATTGCCCACTTAAATTGCAGTCACTCCAGTGCAATAATGGGTGCTGCGTTGGTGTGAACCCATAATCAAGACTGTCAACATCAGCCTCATAGGAAAAGAACAACAACCAGCAACTACAGAAGGCAGATAATTTGTGTCAGAGCCATTTAACTAAAAAGTGTTGCTTTCAGCCTCTATTTTTGTAGGCTGCCGCGTGGCTTTTGTACCTTTCCCCCAACCTACTGCACCAGCACAGAAATGGACTTTTTGTGTCTTGGTGAGGGGTTTCCCATTTGGGATTTTCAGTGAAACCAGGACAGTCTCCAGCAAACTGGGAAGGATGGTTACTCTAGCACTGGCAGCAAGCCCAAAAATATCAGAGACACATGAGCAGAGAGACTAGCAATATTAATTTTCAGAAACATTTCTTTTTAAGATTGTAATGTCAATCTCTAACCAAAGGCTAATTAACAGATAACTTGTCAGCATATATATATATATATATATATATATATATATATATATATATATATGCAGTAATCACTGAAAACAGAGAGCCTGTGTTCATCAAAAACAAGTAATTTAGGGAAGCCAGGATGGCTCAGTGGGTTAGGCGCTCACTTTACAGCCCCGGGGACCGAGGATCGAATCCCGGCCCCTGCCTGTGTGGACCCACATGCTGAATTGGGGAGTGCCCCCAGTTCGGTTCTCACCAGGGCAAGACCCCGGCCTGGTTCCTGCCCTGTGCAGCCCCGCACCCACCTGTGGAATGAAACTATGTGGAAGAACCGATGATATGCGGCTATGAAGACTGTTTTGGGCACTCCCCCTTCTCTCTGTGTCTGTCTCTGTATCTATCTCTATGTCAAAAACAATAAAAAAAAAAAAAAAGAAGAAAAATGTTTTAAAAAAACCAAGTAATTTAAATGTAATCCCATTTCTTTTGTTGACAAGGTTATTATTGACAAGGTTATTAGATTAGTCAACGAGGGAAATATTACAGACTACATATCTTTATTTTATTTATTTATTTATTTTGGCAAGGCATTTGAACTGTTTGAGACTAAGTTACTGATGTGAAGCACCATTATTCTTTAGTACATTGTGCATTACCTATAAACATTCTCCTATATAATCACAATACAATCATCAAAATCAGACAATTAATACTTATATATTGGTACCTTCTACTCCAGGCCTCATTCAAACTTTACAAAACATCCCATAGAATAAACAAATATGTCCAGGATCGTGTGTTGTCTTCAGGTCATGATGCCTCTTTCAGTCCCTTTCACTTTGAAATAGTTCCTCAGTCTTCCCTTGATTTTCATGATGGACTTCTACAGATTACAGAATAGTTATTTTGTAGACTGTCTCTCATTTTGGGGGTTTCAGTGTTTCTTTATGATTAAATTCATATTACTCATCTTTGGTAGAAATATACACGTCCTTCCCTTGTTACCTATTAACTAGAGCATGAGTTTGATGAGTCCCAAAATGATATTGTTTAATTTTTTTAAGGTTTATTTTATTGTTTGACAAAAGATGAGACGGGGAGGGGGTTCAGAGCAGTGTCCATAGTTGTACATGATTAATTGTGACATATTTTCACTCCACACAGGTAGATGTGGGGCCGTGAGGGGCAGGAACCAAACTAGGGGCCTCCTGTATGGGAGATGAGAACTTTTGCCACTATCCCTGCAGTTACCAGTTGCATTGCAGTTCATCATACGGGGTTTATATGGGACTGGCCAGGGCTGAGATTTGATCCTTAGACCTCATGGTAGCAAGACAAGTGTTCAACTTGTTGAGCTATCCTGGCATCCCCTGTTTATTTTGATCACTTCATTAAAATGGTGTCTGTCAGTCTTTTCATTGTAAAGTGTGTCTTTATTAATAAATAATTATTAATAAGTATATTGTTGATAGGTATTTTGGAACATGTATATAATTTGTGAATTAAACTTTCAAATTATTTATATATAAATTTATATCAGCATGGACTCATGGTTTCCTGTTTTATTCAACATTTTTCTCTCTTTCTATGTCTCTAACATCCTTCTCCAACAGCAGAAAACCTGATACCCTTATCCTGAATATATTTGCTGTTTTTCATAATTATTTATTTTGATGCTCACCTTTCCCAGATTTGGAAATGACAGCCCATACAATCTAGCTCTTGTGTTTTTGACATGCCTCTTCATGCTCTGAGTATTTCCTTGCCTTCTGGCATAGTCCTGAGCCAGCTGTTTCCGCCTCAGACCTGTTTCAGATCATTTCTCCAAGTAGACCTGGTTCCTTTGAGTAGAATGATATTTAGAAGCCAAGATCTGGGTATTAGATGTGCTGTTGCTATTGGGATGTTGCTTTTCTCAAATGTTTTCATGAGCAGAAGTAGGGAATGTTATATATTTTAAATTATATATCAAATTATATTTTGTAATTATAAGTAAACATAGGTGTACATTTCCATCTATACAGATAGAAAAACCATGAATACACCCAGGGAGGCTTCATGGGCATTAAACCTGTGCAGTTGCACAGGGCCCCACACTTAGAAGGACCCCGCACTTGGTTTAATGCTCTGCACTCACCATCTTAAAATTTTAATTTTGGGGAAAGCCGGGATGGCTTAGCAGGTTAAGCACTCACTTTGAAGCCCTGAGAACCGAGGATGGAATCCCGGCTCCGGCCCAGGCGGACCCACATGCTGAACTGGGGTGTGCTTCCTGAATGCGGTGAGGCCCCCAGTTCAGTTAAAAAAAAATTTCTTTTAATTTTGAACAAGAGGACCTACGTTCCATTTGACACTGGGCCCTATAAATGAAGTAGTCAGTTCTGAGTACACTAAAGCCATCAATTATAATGCAATGAAATTATAGGAGTTCTTTTAGTTTTCTCTTTTTCTAGATCTAGAACTTCCTTCTCTGATAGTAAGAAACCTGGCTGACATTCTGCATAAATGTACTTATTTGATCATGCCCCTTTGTATGTCACAAATATCCCATGACTGCTGCCTCTTCCCGTCCATATGTGGATTCTCTCCTCATGACATTTAGGCTCTGATACCCCCTGCCGGCCCATTCATTTCACATAGTTGCCCTTCTCATCCCCTTCGGGTCTGACAGCTCACGCAAGACTGCTGCTTCATGGAGGTGCCCTCCTTACCCCCTTGGGCTCAGACACACCTTCTCCCTACTGGCTGACTATGCTCCTAACATCGACTTTCCTTGACCCTGCCCGGGCTCTGACAACCTCTGTAGGTACATCGCTCAGACAGACAGACAGACAGAAAGACAGACAAAAACAAACAAATGGACATAGACTAAAATAAACAAATGGACATAGACTAAAATAGAAAATATGAGTTTATCACAGAGTAAGTATTGTTTCCTGAATTTTAAAAAATGTCAGTTGTATATCAATGTGTATGTGCACAACATCTATGGGTGTATGTGTGTAACTGGATTATAATGTAAAATATATGTTTTATTGTGGAGTATGGTAAAATAAAATTTAAAAACCACTGTTATATACAATATCATCCCAATTTTGCATTAAAAAAAGTAAACCCCTTGCCAACACAGTATTTATATGAGGTGATAGATGTATTAACTAAACTGATTATGGTAATCATTCCATAATATGTACATATGTGAAATCATCAAACATAAGCCATAACCTTACATGATGTTTTATGTCAGTTATATCCCAATAATGCAGAGGAAAAAAAGTGCACCAAGTTTCAACAATTGTGGAGTGGAGAAGGGTAAAAGGATAACATTTACTTTTTAATCTATGTTCTGTATTACTTTAATTCTAAGGATAGAGTAAGTTGTACATTATTTATTTAAAAAGTTAAAATTAACAAAAACTGGGATTCTGGGATAGCTCAGCAGGTTGAATACTTGCCTTGCAACTGTGAGGTCTGGGGATGGAATCCTGGCCCGGCCTGTGCAAACCCATATTCAGAACTACAGTGCAACTGGTAACCACCTAGATGGCAGTGAAGGTTCTTACCTCCCAAACTGGAGGTCGCCAGTTCAGTTCCCACCCCACATGGGCCCCACATCCACCTGTGTGGAATGAAACCATGTCACAACTAATGATGTATATACATCTATGGAGACTGCTCTGGACTCTCCCCTTTCTCTCTCTCTCTCTCTCTCTCTCTCTCTCTCTCTCTCACACACACACACCTTCTCTCAAACAATAAAATAAATCAACAAAAACTTAAATGTGTGTATATTTATATGTGTGTGTGTGTGTGTATACATACATACATACAAACAAAATAAAAAAACATCAAAATATTTATATCTGATTAATGGGATTATAGATAGCAAGTAGTGAAATTATAGACAACACTTGCATTCTTCTTTATAATTTTTTTGCATATTTTAAATCTTCTAAAATGAAAATGTAGTACTGTGGTAGTTTTCCATTTAACTTTTCAAAAGAAATATAATTGACAAATTATTTGTAGAAAAGAAAGAAACTAGAGATTTCTAATGTTCCATTTTATATAATAAAAATTTAGTGACCACTTTGTGTATACCAGATACTTCACTACTTGCTAGAGATACACTGGTGAATGAGACCAACTCTCACCTGCCCTCAGAGAGCTTAGAGTCTAGTGAGGCACACTGATATTAAACAAGTAATTACAATAATGTAGGATAAGTGTTGATAGGAGATAATGAATTGCTATGAAAACAAATAGTGGCATGAAGGTGAAGTAATCTAACCTAGACAAGGGGTTGGGAAGTCCTCCTTGGGGAAGACTTAAGCTAAGAGGTAAGAGCTAAATAGGAGTTCACCAGGCAACCTAAAAAGGAGACTGTATTTTAGGCAGAGGGAACATTGAAATATAAAGTCAGCTTGCCTCTTTTGTAGAAAACAGAGTCACAAGAGATATAGGTATGAAGCCAGAGAGGAAGCAAGAAAGCTGAGGACGGTCTGGCAAGCCCTCTTAAGGAAAACATGTGAAAATGTATTTGTGGTGTCTTCATCTGCACCTGCAGCTTTTCTAGATAGTTCAACAGAAACTATATTTGTTCCTAAAGCCACTAAACTAGTCACTTGTGCACTAAAGGAAAGTCCTTATAAATAGGCTAACCAGACATCCCATTTTAAACGGGACAGAAAACGACAGTATTGTCCCATTTCAAATGGTATGTACGTATGCTCAGCCTGGGCTAAATTTAAGGTGTCAGAAGGCTGACCATATGTACTGTTTGAAATGGGACAGTACTGTTATTTTCTGTCCTGTTTAAAATGGGATATCTGGTTAGCCCACTTATAGAAAGGCACTTATATTCACAATAAAGGATGGCACTTCTATAGGATTTTCAGGGGTTTCTTCTTCATTTATTGCTAAAGGTTTCTCTTGAAATGTGAGAAAGTGTACCACTGATCATTTCAAAACACTAACATGCTGGCAAAGGTCCGAATGAAGTAGCACAACTTCATGGAAAGGGAAAGGGGAGCTGGGATGAAATGGAAGTGGAGAAAATACATTCAGTAGTGAGAATAAGATTGGCCTGGGTCTCTGCTGATTCTGAGTAATCTATGATTTTATGATTAACCCAAAGCCACATGCCTAGTTAAGTCTTATAAAAAAGGGCAAGACCCTATGGAAGGTTGAAAACATGATGGCCATAATATTTTGCTGATTCTCCTATTAAGAAGTAGAGTCTAGAGGAAGTCAGAATGGCTCAGCAGGTTAAGCACTCACTTTGCAGCCATAGGGACTGAGGTTCGAATCCCAGCCCCAGCCTGTGCAGACCCAAATGCTGAACTGGGGCATGCTTCTCACACGGGAGGCCCCCAGTTCAGTTCTTGCTCCCAGTTCAGTTCTTGCCCCCCACTCCGTTCACCCATGCCCCTGGCTTGATGGGTGTGCCTCCCATGTGGGAGGTCCTCAGCCCAGTTCCTGCCCTGAGCAGCCCCCCCACCCCCAACTAACTGTGTGAAATGAAACTATGTTGAAAACTGATGATATACAACTATAGAGAGTGCTCTGGGCCCTCCCCCTTCTCTGTTTCTCTCTGTCTCTTTCAAAAACAATAAAATGAATCTTAAAAAAAAAAAGGAAGAAGAAGAAGTAGAATCTATTTCCCCACCCTTGAAATCTGGGCTGGCCTTGAGATTTGCTATGATTAATAGAGTGTGGTGGAAATGATATTGTGAAAGTCGATCTTAGGCCTCAAGAGATCTCGCTGTTTCTGTTCTTGCCCTCTTAGAATCCTGAGACCACCATGCTGTAAGAAAGCTGTTTTAAGGGCTGAAGCTGTTCCCCCAGGTTTGTATGTCGAAGTTTCAACTTCCAGCATGTCACAATATGACTTTATTTGGAAATAGGGTCTTTATAGAGGTAACTAGGTTAAAATCAGATCATGAGGTAAGCCCAAATTCAATATGACTGATGTCCTTATAAAAGGGAAATTTTGATGCAGAGACACACCGTGGGAGAACACCATGTGAAGATGAAGGCTGAGATAGGAGTGATGTATCTACACTCACAAGGGAACACCAAATATCAGCAAACCACCAGAGCTAGAAGAGAGGCAGAGAGCAGATTCTTCCTTATAGCCCTCAGAAGGAATTCACCCTGCTGACACCATGATCTTGGAGTTCTAGTCTCCAGTCTGTGAGTAAATAAATATCTGTTGGTTTAAGTCACCCTACCTGTGGTACTTTGTTATGGCAGCCCTAGCAAATTAATACAGCTGTCATTATCCTATAGATTAGAATATGGGAAGGACTGCCATAACAAAGTACCACAGACAGGGTGACTTAAACCAACAATCATTTATTTTCTCAACATTCCTGAGGCTGAAGTCTGAGATCAAGGTGTTGGCAGGGTTGATTTCTTCTGAGACCTCTCCCTGGTTTGTAGATGGCTCTCTTCTCCTGTACTTTCACATGGTCTTCCATGTGTGTGCATGTATGTGTACGTGTGTGTGGCCAAAGTTCCTCTTCTTATAAGGACACCAGTCATATTAGATTAGGACTAGTTCTTTTTTTTTTCTAAAGATTTATTTTGTTGTTTTTGATAGAGAGACAGAGACAGAGAGAGACATAGAGAAGGGGGAGGGCCCAGAGCAGTCTCCACAGTTGTACATCATCAGTTTTCAACATAGTTTCATTTCACACAGGTGGGTGGGGTGCTGCTCAGGTCAGGAACCAGGCTGGGGGCCTCCTGCATGGGAAGCACGCCCCTGTGAGCTGGGGTCTGAACCAGGGGCCTCTCATACGGGAAGCTTGCCTGGCTGAGAACTGAATGGGGGGCCACACCCCAGTTTAGCATATGGATTCACACGGGCCAGGGCCAGGATTCAGATCCCCAGACCCCGGGGCTGCAAATAAACACTCAACCTGCTGAGCCATCCCAGCATCCCCAGGACTAAATCTAATGACCTTATTTTAACTCTTTAAAGGTTCTATCTCCAAATACTTTCACACTGCATGGTCCTTGAGATCAAGGTTTTAGCATATGAATGGGGTTAGGGCACAATTCAGACCATAACAAGAGGTCAAATGGAGGAGAACCAAGATACTGATAGCGGCACCAACTGTCAGATATGGGAATGAGGCTGTTATGAACCTTCCAGCTCAGCTGAGTCTCCAGGTGAATGCTGTTACGTGAGTGAGCCTAGGTGAGATCAGCAGAACTGTCCAGAAAGCCATAGCATTACGAGAAGTAATAAATCACTCTTGTTTTTTAAGCATGTTTTGTTATGCAGCAATAGTTAACTGGAGCCATCCCATTTCACAGAAATTCTAAACCAGGCTCATTTCCACTAAACTACATAGTTAGTAATAGGCTACATATCAAATGGATTGTTTAGTCGGCTATTTCATTATTCACAGAAAAGGAGTGAGTACTAATTTATTAATTTAAAACAAATAGATGTTATTGCTATGGGTACACTTATATAGCACTTGTCAATTGTTTGAAATAGTCTCTTAATAATTTATAAATTTTTTAATGGAAGAAACTTTGAATCATAAATGCTTAGGGGTTAAGAGGAACAACAAGAGGTCATTTAATTCATCTCCCTATTCTCAAAGAGAATGACTTTTATTCTATCCTGGCCAAATAAGAGTCATTTTCCTCCTCCTGATTGTCATCCAAAAACACTTTTAAAGTGTAGATCTGTAAATGGAACTGTATTTGGCACTCTATAGGCCTTAAGAGATTTAATACCAAAAAAGTGCATAGACAAACCACATATAAACAAAATTCAAAGTACTGCATACACACATAGCTTAAAAAGAATGAATAAAGAAGATGTGATATGTTTTTACAATGAAATATTGTTCAGCCGTAAGAAAGAAGGATATCCTGCCACTTGAGACAATATAAATTCACCTTGTGGACATTATGCTAAGTGAAATGAAACAGACAGAGAAATATAAATAATGTATATCATTTATATGTGGAATCTAAAAAGGACAAATTCATAGAAACAGAGCCCAGAATGGTGGTTAGCAGGGGCTGGGCCTGAGGGAAATGGGGAGATGTGGTCAGGGTACAAATTTCTAGATATAAGATGAATACATTCTGGGGATCTATTGTATAGTTTGGGGATTATAGTAATAATATTGTATTATGTACTTGAAAGTTGCTAGGAGAGTACATCTTAAATGTGTTCACAAAAAAGAAATGGTAATTATTTGACAAGATGGAGGTACTAGCTAAGGAGATGGTGATAATCATTTTGCAATATATAAGTGTATCAAATCAACATGTATACCTTAAACAATGTTACATGTTAATTATATCTCAATAAAGCTGGGGAAAATGCTACGTATGCATTTTTTCTTCCTATTTATCTACGTAAACATTTTCAACCCACGTAGATAACATAGAGATA
The DNA here is from genome assembly GCA_004027555.1 of Craseonycteris thonglongyai. NCBI lineage: Eukaryota > Metazoa > Chordata > Mammalia > Chiroptera > Craseonycteridae > Craseonycteris > Craseonycteris thonglongyai. The sequence continues at coordinate 1,044 of PVKE010029863.1, read as the reverse complement.
AACATAACTATACAAGTAAACATAACTATGCATGTATACAAGTAAAAGAAATGATTTAGGGAACCATGACAGCTCTCAAAATATTTGAAGGGCTGTTATGTAGAAGAAAGATTAAATTTGTTCTGCATTGCTACAGGGTAGAACTAGGACCAGAGGTGAAAGAGGTGGAAGTTTCAGGGTGCCAGCTTATCTTTAGGAAGAACTTTTTAACAATTAGAATGTTTCAAAATACATGGATTCCCTTTTTGAGGTTATTGTAGAGGGAATTCCAGGAGATTAACCGAGATGACTTCTAAAGTTCTTTTCAACCCTATGACATGAGGCCATGTGTCAAAATTAAACACATTTGGATGATGTAGAGGAAGGTAAATGAATTTTATAGGCAAAAAAAAAAAAAAAAAGTTATGAGCACTGCTTGTTTTAGGTACAGAATGAATAGAGTCCAGCGAAATTGTTATGTCTCTATGGATAAGTCTGAGATTTTCTTATGAAGGAAGCAGGATCTGAGTAGAATCCTAAATATTGTAAGGGCGGTCACTTGGGAGCTGTACTGGGGAGAATATGATTATTGCAGAAGTAATAGCTAAAAAAGAAGACATCCCAGAAATAGGCTAATAGGATAAAACATATTCCTGTCATAGGAGGGGTAAGGGTTTGAGGAACAAGAGCTGGACATTAAGCACTTATAATCCAGGGTATCCTGGAAAATAACTCTGAAACATTAGGTGAAAAATGTAGACACTGAACATAATGGTGGGGAGGGGAGCATGGTCAAAGCAATGAGAGGAAGAAATATTTTTGTTTTAGTGAACTGCTTGGTGCTCAAGTGTTGGAACCTAGGAAGAAAACGCAGTAGCAGGAGACTCCAGCATAGAGATGACCTGAGTCTAAACAAACACTGTGTTCATACAGATGTAGAGAAAGAAGTATTATAGATAGGGGAGATAATGAAAGAATGTGGCCATAGCCTGGAAACGCAGATTGGTAAAGATAGGGATCAGTGAAACTTGACTCGCAAGTTCCTTACTTCTGGAAATAGTGGTA